>OV170227.1:907972-1021926 GCA_921882275.1 Brenthis ino
TTTTGAATAAATTAAAGTTTTAAAATTAGTGTGAATCTATCTATCTTGAGGGTGAAGGCCTACTCCAAAGATGAAAAGTATTCTCTGTCTGTTGCTTTTAAGCCATATATAGAATTTAATTCCGTCTAGGTAAACCGGTTACCGACTCACTGTTTCTTATTTAATTGATGCCTCCCATTAATTTAAGAGATTGTTTTCTTTTGGAAGTGTTCTCAATATTTCTTACTAAAGACAGCTTACGCCGACTAATTAATTAGCTACTGGCGTTTTGTTATGATACGTTTTCGTCTTGTTTGCGTTGAAAGTAAGAGCGATATAAATTAAACTTCAAATATAACCAACGGCAACACTAATATTATAAAGAGTATAGTTTGTAAGTTTGAATGTCGTGGTTAATCTCTGAAAGTACTGACCTCGTTCGGAATTTTTTTTAATTAATATTAAATTAACATACCACTAAGTGCTTATAGACTATTTTAGATCCCGATAAAATGTGTTTTCTCATCAAATTATAAAATTTAAACTAAAGTAAAAAAAACTAGCTTTTGAGTTGTTTTTATCGGTGTGCGCTGCTCAAGCCGTTTTAAATAAAGCTATAAAATGTATGACAAAAGGATGCCTATGTAAGCACCCGAGTAAAGCTAGGTTAAGTCGCTCCTCTGTGCTAGATTTACTCTTGCTCGTAACGCTAATATTTGGTAGAAAATTTTGGTAAATCTGTTTCTCTAACCTGAGAGCTTAAACATTATGTCAATCTACAATCACTGAAGAATAGACATTTTAAAAATTGTATTTGTATTACATATTTAATTATTATGACTTAGAATCAGAATTTTGTTTTAAGATTTTTATTCATTCTCTTATATTTTTTAGATTGAATATTCGTAAAACACCAGTGTGCAGGCGAACTATTTTTGTCCCTCAAATAGTACGATGGGGGCACCAATTCGATAGTACGGTACTTAAACCTAACTACTTCTCTTCTACGACCTACGAACAAATACTTGTGAATATTTAGATTGTATACATAAAAGAAAACATCCTACAGGCGCATTGTATGTTTGTCCAAAACTGATACTTTTATATATCGGCATTATCATAATTACATATTCTATTAATTCATGTATTACAAAGGCAAATATGTATTACGATCAGTATTGTCTATTAGATGATTAAAGAGATAAAAAACGATATTGTGGGAGTTAGATTCACGCACAGTAGATTTCCTATCACATAATATGTACGACATACGTATTCAGCTCTTTTTTTAACGTCCCACTAATTAGCACGGGCTCCTAGCAACACTAAATGGATCAGGCCAGATTAAGAATATGGCCAAAACTAGCCAAGTGCGAGTTGGCCCACATCATATGCCTTTTCAAAACTTGCTAGCTTATCTCAGACATGCAGATTTCCTCGGAATGTTTTCCTTTACGAGAAGGCTAGTGTTAATATTGTTGAAAATAATTCAAACATGAGAATATCAAAGATGCGAGATTTGAACCCGCTCAATTGGTTTTCCAAGCGAACGCGTTACCTTTGGGCTGCCACTGCCTTATTAATCACACCGTAATATATTTGTGTGAAATAATAATGAATTGACTATTACGTGGCATAAAACTAATTATATAGGACAATAATATTAAATACATTGATATTTTGAATGAAATATGTTGAAAGGGAAATTTTAATAATTTATATTGTACTAGCATTGCCCGCGGCTCCGCCCGCGTTCAGATGACCAAAAAAAAATCTTAGGTTTTACATATTAGTATACTCTTCATTACAGTTTTAGTATTTTTTCTCAGAAATGAGACATTTTCCCGCAGTAAAAAGTATCCTATATGTTGACCCGGATAACCAGCTATCATCATACATTTCTGTGATAGGGTAACAGACAGACAGACAAACAAAAATTCTAAAAACTATCAATTCGGCCTCTGTATCGATAACAATGTTTATGCATAGATTTTAGTGTTTCTACTGTTATAATACGAAGTTTGACGCTTGTATACAACTAGCAGAATCCGCGGCTTCGCTCGCGCTAAAACTACAAAAAACTGTAAAAAAGTAAATTTCATACAAACTTTCATTCCCAATTTTACCCTTAATTCCGAAAAATACTAAAACATGTATTTATTTAATTGTATTGAAAAGCATTAATACCAAGTTTCAAGTAATTCTGATCATCAGTAATCTTTAGGTTGTATTATAACGTGTTTTCCCAAGGGAATGAGATAATCTCACGCGGTAAAAAGCAGCCAATATTACTCTCCAGCCCCCTAACTATTTCCACACAAAAAATAATGCCAATCCGTCACTCTGTTTCGACGTGAAAGAAGGATAAACAAACAAACAAACAAACAAACAAACAAACAAACAAACAAACAAACAAACAAGCACACTTTCACATTTATAATATTAGTATGAATGTGCAGCTAGCTTGCTAGTTAGTTATTTTGTTCTACTTAGGTAATAATCGATAGATGCCTCATTTACGTGAGACAATAAAGCGTCTTCTTTGACACATTCGACGTTTCGCAGCGAATTTAAAAAGTTAAAATTTTCTAAATCATAAGACTTTGTATGTAGTTTTTTGTATACCTATCATTTATTATTGATAAAACATAATTCAAAATGCACTGCACTCGAGTGAGTCCCAATGTGCTTGATATGAGCCTTATATTATTACACCTGGTGTATATGTGTACTTTTCATCGGTATCCTTCCAGCAGTTTCAACGTGAAGAAGGTCGCATACACACAAACACACACACGCACGCACACACGCACACGCACGCGCACGCGCACGTATTTTTCTAATGTTTATTATTAAGTAGCCGACTAAAATAGATCAGTAAATACTTTACTGTAGCTTCATATATAGACATATTCATAATAAACGCAAATTGTTCACATTATCTCGCGTTCCGGAACGTTTATAATATTTTGATCTATGGGCAAGTGATCTATCTCTGTGTCAGGCATCTCAGGCGTTCTGGTTTGGTATGAAATGTTTGAGATGTCCTGAACTCAGTTAATAATACCCTTGAAGCGACAACCGTGTCGAAATGAAATCTGAGTCATACATTCGTTTACTTAATTTATCTCTTCATATCCTTTAATAAATATAGTTTGCTTTAATATAAAATCATATTTCATCAAACTTTGATTTTAAGTAGCCTTTCTGTTTTTACAGATCAGAAGTGTTTTTTTTTTAATATTTTTTATGTTTATGGCTTCGATTTTATATAAGTACAACTGTATTGTGCCTATGTATGTATACCTACTTAATTTTTAACCGACTTCCAAAAAGGAGGTGTTCTCAATTCTTCGGAATCTTTTTTTATGTCTGTTCATCGATTACTTGTAGAGCCTGAACCGATATGGATTTTTTTTGTTTGAAAGGTGGTCCCATATAATTTTTTTAATTAATTAAAAAAATGCAAATACTCTGTATAACAACCGAATCTGATGCTGCTGAAATCCCCAATCTGCTCAATCCATATATAAGTTGAAGAGCGTTGAAGAATTCAACACCCCCTGCCTCACCCTGAACCCCAACCCATAAGATTGCGATAACACTTCAGACCATAGTATATTATTGATTTCTTTCCCATACCAATGAATTGAGTGAATGAATGAATTATGAGTTTAGTATGATTTTTATAATACAAATGTAACTAAGTCGAATCGGTAGATGAAATATTTTTTG
Organism: Brenthis ino; assembly: GCA_921882275.1. NCBI lineage: Eukaryota > Metazoa > Arthropoda > Insecta > Lepidoptera > Nymphalidae > Brenthis > Brenthis ino. The sequence continues at coordinate 911,687 of OV170227.1, forward strand.
GAAAATCCTAATAAATAGACATTATTATCGATTTAGAAGCCGAATCTATAGTTTTAAAATTTTTGTCTGTCTGTCTGTCTGTTAGCGCATCACGAAAAAACCAGTTGCTAGTACTTAATAATAATATTAGAAATACAATTTTACTGTATCACTGATAGTTAGGTGCAAATACATATTATATATGTACATATGTGTGTCAATCTGGTTATGTCGCGTCAACCATGGCTGTATAACAAAGGTTTAATTAACACGATTTCACTCCATATTGCACTTGTATCGCATTAATTTGCATCAACGTTGACATTTAAATTATTCATACATATCTAATTATTTGATGTAGGAGCCGAGAAGCTGATCAAAGGTTTGTATGCCATAAGGCCGCATTGCGTCACATTTTTTCTAGTTAATAGCTATTTATATGCTAATTTATTGCTGCTATTTATCTCGATTTTATTATAAATTACTCAGCAGCATAGATTTTAGAACGCGATATAACAATTTAAATTATATGTAATTAGAATAAATATATGAAGTAGTTTACACTGCTTTCAATTTAAAAAAAACGGCGAAAGGTTATAACGGCTGAACCGATTTGGAATTTTTTGTTTTCAAAGGATATACTTTCCACGTGGCCCCATATAAATGTTATCGAAATCGGTCAAGCGTTTTTTTTTAAATTTAACAAATAAATTGTTTTTATTTTTTAATAAATTGCTTAATCGAACATGTTATTAAGAAACTTTCTTCTAACAAATTACCTGCTTATTACGTCTACACTAAAAATGGACAAATAAAAACTTAAAAAAAAACCGACTTCCAGGCACTAAAATGTAAAAAATAACAAACGGGGGTTTTTCATTTAGAATAGATAATACCTAATCAGATATTTTCGAAAGTCGGTGCCAGCCGACAATATTTTAAGATATGAATATCTAAAAGGTAAATATGTGTTTTACGTACCTATCGAAATATATTAGATTTGCTTCACATCGGCTGGCACCGACTTCGAAGATATCTAATTAGATATCTATACTAAATGAAACCCCCGTTTTAGTTATTTTTTACATTTTAGTGCATGGAAGTTCGGTTTTTGTTTTTTTTTTTAAATATAAATAGTGTAGTATAGAGTACAGTCAATCGCAGTACTTGTTATCACTTTTATTAAGGCAATAAAAATAAAATTCCCACGCGTAATAAAATAAGTGTAAACAAAATTTTATGATAGTTTTAAGCGTTAGGAGATTTCATATTCTTGATAGTTTATTACTTTTATGTAGCTTATACCGTTATTGCAAACATAATAAAATTGCGACGAGCGTCTTCAACTACGCGACTAACATGATGTAAAATCGATTTACATAATTAATTGACTATCATATATATATATATATATATATATATATATATATATATATATATATATATATATATCGTCTTACCTGTCTATCTCTATCTGTGTTTTATGTTAAAATATGAATTATATAAGCTTAGTGTCCAAAGAAAAATTAAACAACAAAAATTCAACGTTAAAAGTTAAAACTACTACATATTGTACAACGAACCATCTTTTTATTATAAATTATTAACCCCAACGCAAAAAGAGTTTTTTTTTGGTTTTAAAACCAATTTTCATTTAGATTTTTTTGTTTGAAAGTTGACTTGATCGAGTTTTTTCGAGAGTTGGTCGAGTGTTCCTCAGCTATAAATCAAGAAATCCTGTTCAGCCGTTTGCAGGGCATCAGCTCTTCTTTTCTAGACGGTAATAGAATATGAGTGACTTCCACAGATCTAATCGATTCGATATTTGGTATCCTGTTACTTCAATGAGATTACAACGACATGGTGACCTTGGCCTGATGCTGCAGAGTCACCTGAAATTTACAAGATTCTGAACTCTCTTTACTAAAATACTGCAGAGATATCGTGTTCATTGAAATGGTCTCAAAGAATACGGTATTTGTTGGGGTATTTTTAATTTTTTAATTTACTTACTTGGTAGCTTCTCTTGTAACTAACTAATAACTATGTATTTATATTTTGCCATTTGATTTTAACCAATTTTAATTGTATCGATCTATTGTGTGTATGTATATTTATGTTTAACTGCCTCGGTGGTGTAGTGGCTAGCATGTACGGCTGCACACTCGGAGGTCCTGGGTTCGAGTCCCGGGTCGGGCCAAGTTTAGTTATTGAGTCTTTCTGTATAGTAAGTCTCAGTAACAGCCCGGAGTTGGGAAGTTGGCGGTGCTTCACCCCCGTGCCTCGGAGAGCACGTAAAGCCGTCGGTCCTGCGCCTTAACTCTCACCGGTCGTGCCGAGCAGTTCCACTGGAGTATGAGAGTGATAGGAATAGAGAGTGCACGTTGTGTCTGCGCGTACACTTGTGCACTATAATATCTCCTGCGCAGTTGGCTAGTCTCAATGAGATTGGCCGCCGTAGCCGGAATCGGCTAGGAGAACATCATGTATATTGAAACTTTTAGCGTCAAATCCAAGCTTCAATACCATATATTTGATATTATTAATATGGTTACTCGAAAAGAGTGTTTTTTTTTCATATTTTATCTTTGAAAAATCATCTCAGAAAATTTTGGACCTGTCGCGTGTCATATTTTATTTGGAAAGTAGCTTAATTTAATTATTAGGTACAAATACACTTCATATACCTAATTAAAAATTACAATGTACTACTCATAACATTATATGTAGTTGAATAAACATAGCTTCTTTTACTTTAACTTATGGTTTCCTAAGACTCTGTACCAATAGAATTTTTATATCGGAAAAGAGAGAGTTCAAAAAAGAATATAGAATTTATATAAGAACTATGGTATTATATGGAAATTTTAAATACTAGATGTGATTATGCCTTAATACTTTGATCATCTACATGTTATTATATATACATATACTATTCAAAATAACTAACTGCCTCGGTGGTGTAGTGGCTAGCATGTACGGCTGCACACTCAGAGGTCCTGGGTTTGAGTACCGGGTCGGGCCAAGTTTAGTTATTGAATCTTTCTATATAGTAAGTCTCCGTAACAGCCCGGAGTTGGGAAGTTGGCGGTGCTTCACCCCCGTGCCTCGGAGAGCACGTAAAGCCGTCGGTCCTGCGCCTTAACTCTCACCGGTCGTGTCGAGCAGTCGTCCCACTGGAGTATGAGAGTGATAGGAATAGAGAGTGCACTTGTGTCTGCGCGTACACTTGAGCACTATAATATCTCCTGCGCAGTTGGCTAGTCTCAATGAGATTGACCGCCGTAGCCGGAATCGGCTAGGAGAAACATCATGTATATTTGAAACTTTTAGCGTCAAATCCAAGCTTCAATACCATATATTTGATATTATTAATATGGTTACTCGAAAGAGTGTTTTTTTTTCATATTTTATCTTTGAAAAATCATCTCAGAAAATTTTGGACCTGTCGCGTGTCATATTTTATTTGGAAAGTAGCTTAATTTAATTATTAGGTACAAATACACTTCATATACCTAATTAAAAATTACAATGTACTACTCATAACATTATATGTAGTTGAATAAACATAGCTTCTTTTACTTTAACTTATGGTTTCCTAAGACTCTGTACCAATAGAATTTTTATATCGGAAAAGAGAGAGTTCAAAAAGAATATAGAATTTATATAAGAAACTATGGTATTATATGGAAATTTTAAATACTAGATGTGATTATGCCTTAATACTTTGATCATCTACATGTTATTATTATATACATATACTATTCAAATAACTAACTGCCTCGGTGGTGTAGTGGCTAGCATGTACGGCTGCACACTCAGAGGTCCTGGGTTTGAGTACCGGGTCGGGCCAAGTTTAGTTATTGAATCTTTCTATATAGTAAGTCTCCGTAACAGCCCGGAGTTGGGAAGCTGGTGGTGTTTCATCCCCGTGCCTCGGAGAGCACGTAAAGTTGTAGGTCCTGTGCCGGTCGTGTCGAGTAGTCGTCCCACCGGAGTATGAGAGTGACAGGAATAGAGAGTGCACGTTGTGTCTGCGCGTACACTTGTGCACTATAATATCTGCTGCGCAGTTGGCTAGTCTCAATGAGATTGGCCGCCGTGGCTGGAATCGGCCAGGAGAACATCACTATACAAATATAGACAAAGAAAAAGTTTTTTGATATAATTTTGCTTATATCTTAGGTTCGCATATTTTTTATGCAGTAATAGTATTATTGCTAAAAAAAGGTGAAGTTACTGGATATTGAAATGTTTTGGAAGACCATATATTTTATTAGGAACGGATAAAGCTCATAAAGTTGAGTATAATTAAAATTATAATGCTAATGTAACGACTAGTACATTACAGCCTATATATACAACATTATTGCCTACACTTTGGTTTCATGGCAGAATGAATCTTAAAACACCTGACAGTAACAAAATTTATTGGAGGACTAGCATTGCCCGCGGCTCCGTCCGCGTTTAGATGACCAAAAACCAAATTCTTAGGTTTTATGTATTAGTATACTCTTACAATGCAGTTTTTGTATTTTTTCTCAGAAATGAGATATTTTCCCGCAGTAAAAAGCATCCTATATGTTGACCCGGATAACCAGCTATCATCATACCAAATTTCATCAAAATCTGTCCAGTGGTTTTCTCATGATGCGGTAACAGACATATAGACAGACAAAAATTCTAAAAACTATAGATTCGGACTCTGTGTCGATAATAATATCTATTTCAATAAGATTTTCCAAAAAATATTTAATAGTCAGATTCGACTTCGTTACAATTTTATTATAAGTATAGATTGTTAAATCTTGACAGTTAAATGATCGCACCAATAAATAATATCTTTATTTCTTATTAAATATTTAATTAAATAAGTAAAAAAATGGAATTAAAGTAACGCTAAATGTTTTAAACAGTTTTTATGGCGGAATTCGACTTTTTCTGAGAGACACGATTTTATTTTTGAGTCTGATCAAATACCCTAGATTGATGAGGAGAGTGGTGTGATGACTGGTACCTAGGACCTCACTAATTATTTTTCAGCTTTTACTATGTACATTATCTGCATCATTATTATCTTTCTTTACAATAAAACCGTTTAACTTAAAAATAGATTTTTTTACCTATTTTTTAACGTTCATTTCTCTGTTAGGGTGTAATAGTGTATGTAGAAGCCAAATCGACAATTTTTGAATTTTCTTTAGACTTTCATACTTGTCTGTTTAATTGAAGAATTACTGGTGTTTAAGAAAAAAACAAGGGAACGGTCACAAGCCAAAGCTATATTAATTATATGAGGTAATAAAAACGTTAAAAATCCACAACTTATATAAGTGTAGACTAATCATATTAATATTACCTACACAAATTTGAAAATTTTACATAATCTCTGTCCATTCGTTTGTTTCATACTCAAGATTAAAGTGCTGAAAAGATTTTGATGAAATTTTATAAGAACATAGATTGCATGAATTGGGATTGGGATATACACAGGCTACCTATTTTAATACTGTTGAAAAAAAACTATAGTATTTATAATAAACAAAGGATTTAAAATGTAAATATATTGTAAATACAAGTGATAAGTGATAACAGAGACACGAAAATCAAAGAATGTCAAAATAAATTGACACGATTAGCTCTTTGTTAAAGTATCCGTCGCTAAACTATCGGGAAACCGAGTCCATGAAAATGAAATTATCCGCCAATGAAACAACACCGACCGCAGACTAACGTTGTGGTCTAAAATATATTTTTTTTGTTTCATAATAGATTTTGACACAAGAATTTAGAAAAGAAAAAAGAATTTTTCTACATGGTATTATATTTTTTCTGCTACTCTGCACTAGATGGCACTGTAGATTATTAATTTCAACACCTTTCATCCAATCAGCAAGAACATGAATATGAATAAGTATTATTATATAACATTTTCAAAGCCGCGAAAGAAGGCTAGTTAAAAATGAAATTTAAATATACATACATATATGTCAATCGATCGTCTAATAACCCATAGTTAACATGTTTTCAAGCGGCATTGACTCCATTGATTAATGATTATCCTTTCTAAAAATATTTAGTTCTAGGTAAAACAAACTTTAATAGAGTTATCATGTAAGAGAAGCTTACGTCAGCCGTTTAAATGAAAAGCCTGAATTCAATTATTTCTATCTTAGAAAATTCGCTCCGTATCCTGAAAATGATCCACTAGACTCATCTGTTAAACAAATTGGCTTGCCCTTTATGGCTTGTCAGTTACTACATGAATACTGTGAAAGCCTAATAATTACTATAGTCAGTATTATCTATGTATTTTTTAGTTGGTACAATAAAGTTAAAGTTCTTTAAATATTGGATTTGATATCTTTATTCCTAAAGCAAACTTCAAGGCAAGAGTGAATAAGTGGCTACTGTATTAGTGCGACTTACCGTCTACGACTGCGTTACCACTTACCATCAGGTGGAACGTAGTCCAGCACTAATTCAGAACAGTATAAAAAAAACTTGTTTTACAGATAAAATATGTTTTGTGTAAATAAATACTCATATGGTTATGCATTAAAGAGTGTAAAAGTAAAGAAAGTTTTTTTTTTTCTATACTATTCTATACTATAATATTATAAAGAAGTAAAGTTTGTGAGTTTGTGACGTTGTAGGGGGTAATCTTTGGATCTACTGAATCGATTTGGAGGAAATTTGGTAAGAAGATAGTCTGAGACGCTGGGAAGGACATAGGATACTTTTTATCCCGGAAATCACCCCTTAAGGGGGTGAAAATGAGGATGAAAGTTTGTATTGCGAAGCAAGCTACGGTCTAACCCGAGCAAAGCGAGGGTGAGTCGCTAGTATTATAATAAAAGTGTTATCGCGTATATCCTACCTCATACTACTTTAGGGAAAAAGTGGTTATTTTCCCTTATGGGTTTTAGAACACTTATGGGTTTACCTATTCTATTAAGAAGATTGACCAATTTTCAACATGGAGAAATTGTTTCAATTTTGTTATTTGTACAACTATTATGAATATAAAAAATAATTTACTTTAAAAAACTAATATTATGTAAATGTGTATGTTACTGTAAAAGCCCGACCTACGGTTAATGCTAAGATTTTTCAGTAAAACATAGGATTTACTTACTCATAACGGTAAAATCCGAAATGTTCTGTGATTGTAGTTCATTTTAAACTATTACCACCATTGACTTGGTAAATTTAAGGTTTTACCTCAAATGTTCGACCGATTTTAATAATTTTTTGTAGTAGGTATATTTGGTAGGTATGAGTATAGGTAGTAAAGTATTTTTCTCCTACCCCCACCCCCCAATTTTTAATCGCAATTTTGGTATTTTTGTATGAACAATAATAAAACATTTATAATAAAACTGTTGAGGTCGAATGTCTGTACATAGAAAAAAAATGCTAAGAACCGAGTCAAGGGGATGTAAGAAGTGAAATAGAACTAATCCAGTTTCTTTTTCAATTTTTTTGTTTCTCTGTTTGTTTATCTATTTATCTGTTTGTACGGTCTAATCTCCGAAACTATTGGACCAATAAATCGGTCATCATGCAAATTAAATTTTGCATGATGGTACCTTATATCCTTCAACATTTTAAATACTTTCCATCCCGGAAAATAGAGCTCACGTGGGATAGTTAAACACTAGCTAGCTAGCTAAGCTATATAGTAACTTATACAGCTTAGTACCTACACAAAAACCATTGATTGGATTTTAATGAAACTTTACAATAACATAGTTCATACATCAGAATAACAAATAAGCTACTTTTTATCTCGGAAGAATGTACGGTTCCCGTGTGATAGATTTGTTTTTGTTTGCCTAGAGGCGAACTCGATCGAAGCGAGGGTGAGCCGCTAGTATTAAAAATATGCTAATATCGCTGTGTAACATAAAGCCAAAGAGTTTTTTGTAGATTGGACGCGAGCGTAGCCGCGGGTTCTGTTAGTATAAAATAATAATTAGAGTACATGTATTCAGCCCTTTTTAAAGTCCCACTGCTGGGCACGGGCCTCCCTTCAATACGAGGAGGATCAGGCCATAGTCCACCACGCTGGCCAAGTGCGGGTTGGCGGACTTCACATGTCTTTCGAAAACTTGTTAGGTTCTCTCAGGCATGCAGGTTTCCTCACGATGTTTTCCTTCACCGTAAGGTAATCATGTTAGAAATGATTCGCACATGAAAGTATCAGAGGTGCGAGACCTGGGATTTGAACCCGCTTCACTCGGTTTCCCAATTTATTATCGGATTAGTGCCTCGTAAATCTGTCTCGAAGGGATAGAAAGAGACTGCTATTATCTCGTCTATTACACATTAATTCTTATACACGAACACATAATACCTACTTTTACTTAGTATCTCAATTAACAAGTATTTACCACGAGTGCTGGTCATTAGGAGCACCCATACCGGTGATTGCTGTTGTTTAACATCCATTAAGTGTAATATCTCAGGTCGCCTGCTAGGGTTAATAAGATATTTAATCTTAACAAAAGTTTTCATTCTACTATCCTAGTTAAAATAGAACGCGACACCAAAACTTATAAGATAGTTCTAAAATCTGTTTAATGTGGTTTGTGAGACAGTGCATGTGTCTAAAATGTACGTGGGCATATAATATGTACACCCCTACTAGGTTTACTACACTGGAGTTCCGCACGTTATTGTAGAAATTTTCATTAATTAGCTTAGGATATTCATTAATTATTTATATCTAAACTTATTTTTACTAAAAACCTTATTTTTATTCTTACATATTAATTATGTGACAGAATTATGCAATCCGGTCGGTATAGTTAAAAATAAATCTAGATTTGGGTTGACCTAAGGTTTTTAAAAAGTTTGTTTATTTGTTTGTCTTAACCTGATCTAATCTTGTAAATGACTGAAAGGTTTCCTGATTATCATTTTAAAAGCGTTTATTTGAATTAAAGTTTATTGAAGTGCCGAGACGTGTCTATTATAAAAGAATTGAATTACAAAATGCGGTCTTAAATTATACTTAATACTAGGGTACTACAGACGTTGTCCCACACACTATTTTCACAATACAAAAAATCACGCTGATCCGTCACTCTGCTCCAACGTGAAAGAAGAACAAACAAAAGAAACCAAACACGCTTTTACATTTATAATTAGAAGTAAATATTAGTAATTAGTATGGTCATCGCAAAAATCCTAGAATCCAACTGCTGTGCCACCTACGGGGTCCAGCTGTGGACTGTGACTGTGTGGTCCATCTAAACCGTTCAGGAGTTCAGTGGCATACCGTGTGTCACTAAACTTCTCCTAAACGGTAGGACCGATTGATGTTTTTATTTGTGTTACAAAAGAATTATATATAAAAACACTAATAGAAATCTATTAGTTCCCACGGGAAACGTTCATTTTTCCCGGATGAAAAGTAACCTGTTGTTTGACCGGCAATATAAGGTATCAGAATGTTAAATTTTACTAAATTAGGTGTATAAGTTGTATAAGTTTATTACGTGGGATAGTAATTTTTTTACTATCCCACGGCAACTATTTAATTTTCCGGGATAAAAAGTGATGTTCTCTCCTAGCCGATTCCGGTCACGGCGGCCAATCTCATTGAGACTAGCCAACTGCGCAGGAGATATTATAGTGCACAAGTGTACGCGCAGACACAAGTGCACTCTCTATTCCTGTCACTCTCATACTCTGGTGGGACGACCACTCGACACGATCGGTGAGAGTTAAGGCGCAGGACCGACGGCTTTACGTGCTCTCCGAGGCACGGGGGTGAAACACCGCCAACTTCCCAACTCAGGGCTGTTACTGAGACTTACTATACAGAAAGATTCAATAACTAAACTTGGCCCGACCCGGGACTCGAACCCAGGATCTCCGAGTGTGCAGTCATACATGCTAGCCACTTCACCACCGAGGCAGTCACAGGATAATAAGTATCTAAGATGTTGCCCGGGGATATAAGGTACCACCATGCAAAATTTCATTTAAATCGGTCCAATAGATTCGGAGATTAGCCCGTACAAACAGACAAACAGACAGAGAAACAAAAAAATTAAAAAAAATCTGGATTTGTTCTATTTGTCTTCTTACATCCCCCTGACTCGGTTTTTAGCATTTTTTTGCTATGTACAGACATTCGACCTCTACTGTTTTATTATAGTATATAGATAGATTTCAATTATTAAATTTAAAAGAACAATTTTAATATACAATATACTTGGAAATGATACTGCATAAAATCCATTAAAGCTAGAACTGTTTTCATTTTGAATATTCGCATCAAATCGATACAAGGCCAATTTAATCGGCATCCGAACACATACTGAATGTTTCAACTTCCACGTTTTCATTTGACAGATAAATATGATGACTCGTCTGTTCTCGCTCGAATTGATCCATTCCACTTCCAAACTTACTTAAACTACAGACTAAATAATTATTCTATTTTTTATTATGTGATTTTTACCCATCTTTCTTCATACCATCTGTTAGTTTATCACAATTATTAAATAATTCCAAAATCTTAGGTAGATTTTATATTTACTTATTTATTTTTGTGATTCTCAAAAATATTTAGAGATTTTGATTTCTTCATTATGAAAAATAAACCAACTAATTTGTTTTAATGATATACGAAAAGGCAAAATGCTAAAACCGTTCAGTCAGCCGCGCGGCTACTGCTCGTGTTTACCGCTTGCGCCAGCCATCTGACGGCGCGAACATAAAACCGTATTTATTCAAAACAATCTATTTCTAAAATCATCACACGTTACAAGCATCTATCTTTTGCGGTTAACTGTTAGTATATACATTTCAGTGTAGTACGACGTCCACTGAAACAGATTTAGATAAAGATAAATAAACGAAACATCGTGATAATTGGACACTCTATACATAACATCGTAGCTCTATGAATAAGTGTAGTTTTAAAACAAGCTTACCAATCTATACAGATAAATAAAATTGATGTGTCTGTGTGTAATGTTAAAATAACAGCGTTTTACTTAATGCATATAAAATTATATACGTTACTTATAAACACATTTTTTTATATTTTTGTCTGTCTGTCTGTTTGTTCCGGATAATCTCTGAAACGGCTGGACTGTTTTTGACGGAACTTTCACTGGAAGATAGTTGATTTTATAGAAAGTGACATAGGCTACTTTTATTTTAGAAAAAGAATTAGGGTTCCGCTCAAAAAAATAAAATGTACCCAGGGACGAACCCGAGCGAAGCGAGTGTGACTCGCTAGTAGATTATAAGTTTGGATTTGCACGTAGCAGACATTACATGGACTATATTAAATTTTATCCCAGTCTAGTTAAGGCTAATACACCATTGTCAGCCGAATCAATCACGCATAATCTTGGCATAGGCTGGAGCGTGAAATGGAAATACAGTATGAATATTAGCACAGATATAAAATTAAAAACATAATACATTCTTAGATTTATACGAATATTTAACATTTGAAATAAAACTATCCTCTCGGAGTTCTCAGCGGATTTATTTGGATACTAAACGTCGGGAACCAAAAATCTAAATAAATCTTCGAAGAAATCCGAAGCTTATGTAAAATTTAAAAACATAATTTATATAATTCAACATTTTTGTGTGTTCATTATTAAAAATTCTAATATAACTCAAACTCAGAATGGTTTAATATCGCATAAACTAATCCGATTCTTAACTTTAATATATTGAATATAATCGAAAATATGAAGCGCAAGGTAGCATATTTTATGTTTTTTAGTTATTTACCGACTTCATTGCTACAGACTAGAAAAACAAGATATTCTTCTTCTTCTTCTCCCTGCCCATTTCCCAAATCACTTGGGGTCGGCGCAGTACATCTTCAGTGTACTGCTGATAGGATTTGGCAAAAGTTTTACGACCGGCCGCCTGCCTGACGTCAACCCTCCTTGGGAATGCTATTGTCTTTCTTTGTCTGAATGGTGTTAAATATTATGCACTTTCGATATTGTTGTGTTTTAAAACATTATTTATACTATTAATTCAATTATTAATGTTATTTTTGGATATATTTTAAAATAAATTTCGATTACACAATAAATTTTGTATATGAAAATATTTCATCCGGACATAAAAATATCATATTATAAATTTACTAGCATAGCCCGCGGCTCTGCCCGCGTTCTAATGACCACAAACCAAATTCTTAGGTTTTACATAGGTACTCGTATTATTATACTCTTACATTGCAGTTTTTGTAGTTTTTCTCAGAAATAAGATATTCAAAAGTAAAAAGTTTCCTATATGTTGACCCGGATAACCAGCCATCACCGTACCATATTTCATCAAAATCCCTCCAGTGTTTTTCTGTGATGCGGTAACAGACAGACAGACAAAAATTCTAAAAACTATAGAATCGGCCTCTGTATCGATAATAATGTCTATTCAATAAGATTTTTTAAAAAATATTGAATGTACAGATTCAACTCAGAATTTTATTATCCAGCGAGACCTAGAGTCTGTTTCTCTGTCTGAGAACGCATCACGAGAAAACCACTGGACAGATTTTAATGAAATTTGGTATGATGATAGCTGGTTATCCCGGTCTACATATAGGATACTTTTTACTGCAGGAAAATATCTCATCTTCGAGAAATCTATACTAAACGTTAAAACGCAGGAACGAATCCGAGCGGAGCGAGGGTGAGTCGCTAGTATAGGCATAAACACGTATTACATACGTGTTTATGCCTATACTAGCGACTCAACCTCGCTCCGCTCGGATTCGTTCCTGCGTTTTAACGTTTAGTATAGATTTCTCGAAGATGAGATATTTTCCTGCAGTAAAAAGTATCCTATATGTAGACCGGGATAACCAGCTATCATCATACCAAATTTCATTAAAATCTGTCCAGTGGTTTTCTCGTGATGCGTTCTCAGACAGAGAAACAGACTCTAGGTCTCGCTGGATAATAAAATTCTGAGTTGAATCTGTACATTCAATATTTTTTAAAAAATCTTATTGAATAGACATTATTATCGATACAGAGGCCGATTCTATAGTTTTTAGAATTTTTGTCTGTCTGTCTGTTACCGCATCACAGAAAAACACTGGAGGGATTTTGATGAAATATGGTACGGTGATGGCTGGTTATCCGGGTCAACATATAGGAAACTTTTTACTTTTGAATATCTTATTTCTGAGAAAAACTACAAAACTGCAATGTAAGAGTATAATAATACGAGTACCTATGTAAAACCTAAGAATTTGGTTTGTGGTCATTAGAACGCGGGCAGAGCCGCGGGCTATGCTAGTAAATTTATAATATGATATTTTTATGTCCGGATGAAATATTTTCATATACAAAATTTATTGTGTAATCGAAATTTATTTTAAAATATATCCAAAAATAACATTAATAATTGAATTAATAGTATAAATAATGTTTTAAAACACAACAATATCGAAAGTGCATAATATTTAACACCATTCAGACAAAGAAAGACAATAGCATTCCCAAGGAGGGTTGACGTCAGGCAGGCGGCCGGTCGTAAAACTTTTGCCAAATCCTATCAGCAGTACACTGAAGATGTACTGCGCCGACCCCAAGTGATTTGGGAAATGGGCAGGGAGAAGAAGAAGAAGAATATCTTGTTTTTCTAGTCTGTAGCAATGAAGTCGGTAAATAACTAAAAAACATAAAATATGCTACCTTGCGCTTCATATTTTCGATTATATTCAATATATTAAAGTTAAGAATCGGATTAGTTTATGCGATATTAAACCATTCTGAGTTTGAGTTATATTAGAATTTTTAATAATGAACACACAAAAATGTTGAATTATATAAATTATGTTTTTAAATTTTACATAAGCTTCGGATTTCTTCGAAGATTTATTTAGATTTTTGGTTCCCGACGTTTAGTATCCAAATAAATCCGCTGAGAACTCCGAGAGGATAGTTTTATTTCAAATGTTAAATATTCGTATAAATCTAAGAATGTATTATGTTTTTAATTTTATATCTGTGCTAATATTCATACTGTATTTCCATTTCACGCTCCAGCCTATGCCAAGATTATGCGTGATTGATTCGGCTGACAATGGTGTATTAGCCTTAACTAGACTGGGATAAAATTTAATATAGTCCATGTAATGTCTGCTACGTGCAAATCCAAACTTATAATCTACTAGCGAGTCACACTCGCTTCGCTCGGGTTCGTCCCTGGGTACATTTTATTTTTTTGAGCGGAACCCTAATTCTTTTTCTAAAATAAAAGTAGCCTATGTCACTTTCTATAAAATCAACTATCTTCCAGTGAAAGCCCCGTCAAAAACAGTCCAGCCGTTTCAGAGATTATTCGGAACAAACAGACAGACAGACAAAAATATAAAATTTGTGTTTTTCTTATAAGTATCGTATATAATTTCATATGCATTAAGTAAAACGCTGTTATTTTAACATTACACACAGACACCTCAATTTTATTTATCTATATAGATTGGTAAGCTTGTTACAAAACTATACTTATTCATAGAGCTACGTTAGGTATAGAGTGTCCAATTATCACGATGTTTCGTTTATTTATCTTTATCTAAATCTGTTTCAGTCGACGTCGTACTACACTGAAATGTATATACTAACAGTTAACCGCGAAAGATAGATGCTTGTAACGTGTGATGATTTTAGAAATAGATTGTTTTGAATAAATACGGATTTATGTTCGCGCCGTCAGATGGCTGGCGCAAGCGGTAAACATGAGCAGTAGCCGCGCGGCTGACTGAACGGTTTTAGCATTTTGCCTTTTCGTATATCATTAAAACAAATTAGTTGGTTTATTTTTCATAATGAAGAAATCAAAATCTCTACATATTTTTGAGAATCTCAAAAATAAATAAGTAAATATAAAATCTACCTAAGATTTTGGAATTATTTAATAATTGTGATAAACTAACAGATGGTATGAAGAAAGATGGGTAAAAAATCACATAATAAAAAATAGAATAATTATTTAGTCTGTAGTTTAAGTAAGTTTGGAAGTGGAATGGATCAATTCGAGCGAGAACAGACGAGTCATCATATTTATCTGTCAAATGAAAACGTGGAAGTTGAAACATTCAGTATGTGTTCGGATGCCGATTAAATTGGCCTTGTATCGATTTGATGCGAATATTCAAAATGAAAACAGTTCTAGCTTTAATGGATTTTATGCAGTATCATTTCCAAGTATATTGTATATTAAAATTGTTCTTTTAAATTTAATAATTGAAATCTATCTATATACTATAATAAAACAGTAGAGGTCGAATGTCTGTACATAGCAAAAAAATGCTAAAAACCGAGTCAGGGGGATGTAAGAAGACAAATAGAACAAATCCAGATTTTTTTTAATTTTTTTGTTTCTCTGTCTGTTTGTCTGTTTGTACGGGCTAATCTCCGAATCTATTGGACCGATTTAAATGAAATTTTGCATGGTGGTACCTTATATCCCCGGGCAACATCTTAGATACGTTATCCTGTGACTGCCTCGGTGGTGAAGTGGCTAGCATGTATGACTGCACACTCGGAGATCCTGGGTTCGAGTCCCGGGTCGGGCCAAGTTTAGTTATTGAATCTTTCTGTATAGTAAGTCTCAGTAACAGCCCTGAGTTGGGAAGTTGGCGGTGTTTCACCCCCGTGCCTCGGAGAGCACGTAAAGCCGTCGGTCCTGCGCCTTAACTCTCACCGATCGTGTCGAGTGGTCGTCCCACCAGAGTATGAGAGTGACAGGAATAGAGAGTGCACTTGTGTCTGCGCGTACACTTGTGCACTATAATATCTCCTGCGCAGTTGGCTAGTCTCAATGAGATTGGCCGCCGTGACCGGAATCGGCTAGGAGAGAACATCACTTTTTATCCCGGAAAATTAAATAGTTGCCGTGGGATAGTAAAAAAATTACTATCCCACGTAATAAACTTATACAACTTATACACCTAATTTAGTAAAATTTAACATTCTGATACCTTATATTGCCGGTCAAACAACAGGTTACTTTTCATCCGGGAAAAATGAACGTTTCCCGTGGGAACTAATAGATTTCTATTAGTGTTTTTATATATAATTCTTTTGTAACACAAATAAAAACATCAATCGGTCCTACCGTTTAGGAGAAGTTTAGTGACACACGGTATGCCACTGAACTCCTGAACGGTTTAGATGGACCACACAGTCACAGTCCACAGCTGGACCCCGTAGGTGGCACAGCAGTTGGATTCTAGGATTTTTGCGATGACCATACTAATTACTAATATTTACTTCTAATTATAAATGTAAAAGCGTGTTTGGTTTCTTTTGTTTGTTTCTTCTTTCACGTTGGAGCAGAGTGACGGATCAGCGTGATTTTTTGTATTGTGAAAATAGTGTGTGGGACAACGTCTGTAGTACCCTAGTATTAAGTATAATTTAAGACCGCATTTTGTAATTCAATTCTTTTATAATAGACACGTCTCGGCACTTCAAATAAACTTTAATTCAAATAAACGCTTTTAAAATGATAATCAGGAAACCTTTCAGTCATTTACAAGATTAGATCAGGTTAAGACAAACAAAATAAACAAACTTTTTAAAAACCTTAGGTCAACCCAAATCTAGATTTATTTTTAACTATACCGGACCGGATTGCATAATTCTGTCACATAATTAATATGTAAGAATAAAAATAAGGTTTTTAGTAAAAATAAGTTTAGATATAAATAATTAATGAATATCCTAAGCTAATTAATGAAAATTTCTACAATAACGTGCGGAACTCCAGTGTTAGTAAACCTAGTAGGGGTGTACATATTATATGCCCACGTACATTTTAGACACATGCACTGTCTCACAAACCACATTAAACAGATTTTAGAACTATCTTATAAGTTTTGTGTCGCGTTCTATTTTAACTAGGATAGTAGAATGAAAACTTTTGTTAAGATTAAATATCTTATTAACCCTAGCAGGCGACCTGAGATATTACACTTAATGGATGTTAAACAACAGCAATCACCGGTATGGGTGCTCCTAATGACCAGCACTCGTGGTAAATACTTGTTAATTGAGATACTAAGTAAAAGTAGGTATTATGTGTTCGTGTATAAGAATTAATGTGTAATAGACGAGATAATAGCAGTCTCTTTCTATCCCTTCGAGACAGATTTACGAGGCACTAATCCGATAATAAATTGGGAAACCGAGTGAAGCGGGTTCAAATCCCAGGTCTCGCACCTCTGATACTTTCATGTGCGCATCATTTCTAACATGATTACCTTACGGTGAAAGAAAACATCGTGAGGAAACCTGCATGCCTGAGAGAACCTAACAAGTTTTCGAAAGACATGTGAAGTCCGCCAACCCGCACTTGGCCAGCGTGGTGGACTATGGCCTGATCCTCCTCGTATTGAAGGGAGGCCCGTGCCCAGCAGTGGGACTTTAAAAAGGGCTGAATACATGTACTCTAATTATTATTTTATACTAACAGAACCCGCGGCTACGCTCGCGTCCAATCTACAAAAAACTCTTTGGCTTTATGTTACACAGCGATATTAGCATATTTTAATACTAGCGGCTCACCCTCGCTTCGATCGAGTTCGCCTCTAGGCAAACAAAAACAAATCTATCACACGGGAACCGTACATTCTTCCGAGATAAAAAGTAGCTTATTTGTTATTCTGATGTATGAACTATGTTATTGTAAAGTTTCATTAAATCCAAATCAATGGTTTTTGTGTAGGTACTAAGCTGTATAAGTTACTATATAGCTTAGCTAGCTAGCTAGTGTTTAACTATCCCACGTGAGCTCTATTTTCCGGGATGGAAAGTATTTAAAATGTTGAAGGATATAAGGTACCATCATGCAAAATTTAATTTGCATGATGACCGATTTATTGGTCCAATAGTTTCGGAGATTAGACCGTACAAACAGATAAATAGATAAACAAACAGAGAAACAAAAAAATTGAAAAAGAAACTGGATTAGTTCTATTTCACTTCTTACATCCCCTTGACTCGGTTCTTAGCATTTTTTTTCTATGTACAGACATTCGACCTCAACAGTTTTATTATAAATGTTTTATTATTGTTCATACAAAAATACCAAAATTGCGATTAAAAATTGGGGGGTGGGGGTAGGAGAAAAATACTTTACTACCTATACTCATACCTACCAAATATACCTACTACAAAAAATTATTAAAATCGGTCGAACATTTGAGGTAAAACCTTAAAATTTACCAAGTCAATGGTGGTAATAGTTTAAAATGAACTACAATCACAGAACATTTCGGATTTTACCGTTATGAGTAAGTAAATCCTATGTTTTACTGAAAAATCTTAGCATTAACCGTAGGTCGGGCTTTTACAGTAACATACACATTTACATAATATTAGTTTTTTAAAGTAAATTATTTTTTATATTCATAATAGTTGTACAAATAACAAAATTGAAACAATTTCTCCATGTTGAAAATTGGTCAATCTTCTTAATAGAATAGGTAAACCCATAAGTGTTCTAAAACCCATAAGGGAAAATAACCACTTTTTCCCTAAAGTAGTATGAGGTAGGATATACGCGATAACACTTTTATTATAATACTAGCGACTCACCCTCGCTTTGCTCGGGTTAGACCGTAGCTTGCTTCGCAATACAAACTTTCATCCTCATTTTCACCCCCTTAAGGGGTGATTTCCGGGATAAAAAGTATCCTATGTCCTTCCCAGCGTCTCAGACTATCTTCTTACCAAATTTCCTCCAAATCGATTCAGTAGATCCAAAGATTACCCCCTACAACGTCACAACTCACAAACTTTACTTCTTTATAATATTATAGTATAGAATAGTATAGAAAAAAAAAAACTTTCTTTACTTTTACACTCTTTAATGCATAACCATATGAGTATTTATTTACACAAAACATATTTTATCTGTAAAACAAGTTTTTTTTATACTGTTCTGAATTAGTGCTGGACTACGTTCCACCTGATGGTAAGTGGTAACGCAGTCGTAGACGGTAAGTCGCACTAATACAGTAGCCACTTATTCACTCTTGCCTTGAAGTTTGCTTTAGGAATAAAGATATCAAATCCAATATTTAAAGAACTTTAACTTTATTGTACCAACTAAAAAATACATAGATAATACTGACTATAGTAATTATTAGGCTTTCACAGTATTCATGTAGTAACTGACAAGCCATAAAGGGCAAGCCAATTTGTTTAACAGATGAGTCTAGTGGATCATTTTCAGGATACGGAGCGAATTTTCTAAGATAGAAATAATTGAATTCAGGCTTTTCATTTAAACGGCTGACGTAAGCTTCTCTTACATGATAACTCTATTAAAGTTTGTTTTACCTAGAACTAAATATTTTTAGAAAGGATAATCATTAATCAATGGAGTCAATGCCGCTTGAAAACATGTTAACTATGGGTTATTAGACGATCGATTGACATATATGTATGTATATTTAAATTTCATTTTTAACTAGCCTTCTTTCGCGGCTTTGAAAATGTTATATAATAATACTTATTCATATTCATGTTCTTGCTGATTGGATGAAAGGTGTTGAAATTAATAATCTACAGTGCCATCTAGTGCAGAGTAGCAGAAAAAATATAATACCATGTAGAAAAATTCTTTTTTCTTTTCTAAATTCTTGTGTCAAAATCTATTATGAAACAAAAAAATATATTTTAGACCACAACGTTAGTCTGCGGTCGGTGTTGTTTCATTGGCGGATAATTTCATTTTCATGGACTCGGTTTCCCGATAGTTTAGCGACGGATACTTTAACAAAGAGCTAATCGTGTCAATTTATTTTGACATTCTTTGATTTTCGTGTCTCTGTTATCACTTATCACTTGTATTTACAATATATTTACATTTTAAATCCTTTGTTTATTATAAATACTATAGTTTTTTTTCAACAGTATTAAAATAGGTAGCCTGTGTATATCCCAATCCCAATTCATGCAATCTATGTTCTTATAAAATTTCATCAAAATCTTTTCAGCACTTTAATCTTGAGTATGAAACAAACGAATGGACAGAGATTATGTAAAATTTTCAAATTTGTGTAGGTAATATTAATATGATTAGTCTACACTTATATAAGTTGTGGATTTTTAACGTTTTTATTACCTCATATAATTAATATAGCTTTGGCTTGTGACCGTTCCCTTGTTTTTTTCTTAAACACCAGTAATTCTTCAATTAAACAGACAAGTATGAAAGTCTAAAGAAAATTCAAAAATTGTCGATTTGGCTTCTACATACACTATTACACCCTAACAGAGAAATGAACGTTAAAAAATAGGTAAAAAAATCTATTTTTAAGTTAAACGGTTTTATTGTAAAGAAAGATAATAATGATGCAGATAATGTACATAGTAAAAGCTGAAAAATAATTAGTGAGGTCCTAGGTACCAGTCATCACACCACTCTCCTCATCAATCTAGGGTATTTGATCAGACTCAAAAATAAAATCGTGTCTCTCAGAAAAAGTCGAATTCCGCCATAAAAACTGTTTAAAACATTTAGCGTTACTTTAATTCCATTTTTTTACTTATTTAATTAAATATTTAATAAGAAATAAAGATATTATTTATTGGTGCGATCATTTAACTGTCAAGATTTAACAATCTATACTTATAATAAAATTGTAACGAAGTCGAATCTGACTATTAAATATTTTTGGAAAATCTTATTGAAATAGATATTATTATCGACACAGAGTCCGAATCTATAGTTTTTAGAATTTTTGTCTGTCTATATGTCTGTTACCGCATCATGAGAAAACCACTGGACAGATTTTGATGAAATTTGGTATGATGATAGCTGGTTATCCGGGTCAACATATAGGATGCTTTTTACTGCGGGAAAATATCTCATTTCTGAGAAAAAATACAAAAACTGCATTGTAAGAGTATACTAATACATAAAACCTAAGAATTTGGTTTTTGGTCATCTAAACGCGGACGGAGCCGCGGGCAATGCTAGTCCTCCAATAAATTTTGTTACTGTCAGGTGTTTTAAGATTCATTCTGCCATGAAACCAAAGTGTAGGCAATAATGTTGTATATATAGGCTGTAATGTACTAGTCGTTACATTAGCATTATAATTTTAATTATACTCAACTTTATGAGCTTTATCCGTTCCTAATAAAATATATGGTCTTCCAAAACATTTCAATATCCAGTAACTTCACCTTTTTTTAGCAATAATACTATTACTGCATAAAAAATATGCGAACCTAAGATATAAGCAAAATTATATCAAAAAACTTTTTCTTTGTCTATATTTGTATAGTGATGTTCTCCTGGCCGATTCCAGCCACGGCGGCCAATCTCATTGAGACTAGCCAACTGCGCAGCAGATATTATAGTGCACAAGTGTACGCGCAGACACAACGTGCACTCTCTATTCCTGTCACTCTCATACTCCGGTGGGACGACTACTCGACACGACCGGCACAGGACCTACAACTTTACGTGCTCTCCGAGGCACGGGGATGAAACACCACCAGCTTCCCAACTCCGGGCTGTTACGGAGACTTACTATATAGAAAGATTCAATAACTAAACTTGGCCCGACCCGGTACTCAAACCCAGGACCTCTGAGTGTGCAGCCGTACATGCTAGCCACTACACCACCGAGGCAGTTAGTTATTTGAATAGTATATGTATATATAATAACATGTAGATGATCAAAGTATTAAGGCATAATCACATCTAGTATTTAAAATTTCCATATAATACCATAGTTCTTATATAAATTCTATATTCTTTTTTGAACTCTCTCTTTTCCGATATAAAAATTCTATTGGTACAGAGTCTTAGGAAACCATAAGTTAAAGTAAAAGAAGCTATGTTTATTCAACTACATATAATGTTATGAGTAGTACATTGTAATTTTTAATTAGGTATATGAAGTGTATTTGTACCTAATAATTAAATTAAGCTACTTTCCAAATAAAATATGACACGCGACAGGTCCAAAATTTTCTGAGATGATTTTTCAAAGATAAAATATGAAAAAAAACACTCTTTCGAGTAACCATATTAATAATATCAAATATATGGTATTGAAGCTTGGATTTGACGCTAAAAGTTTCAAATATACATGATGTTCTCCTAGCCGATTCCGGCTACGGCGGTCAATCTCATTGAGACTAGCCAACTGCGCAGGAGATATTATAGTGCTCAAGTGTACGCGCAGACACAAGTGCACTCTCTATTCCTATCACTCTCATACTCCAGTGGGACGACTGCTCGACACGACCGGTGAGAGTTAAGGCGCAGGACCGACGGCTTTACGTGCTCTCCGAGGCACGGGGGTGAAGCACCGCCAACTTCCCAACTCCGGGCTGTTACGGAGACTTACTATATAGAAAGATTCAATAACTAAACTTGGCCCGACCCGGTACTCAAACCCAGGACCTCTGAGTGTGCAGCCGTACATGCTAGCCACTACACCACCGAGGCAGTTAGTTATTTGAATAGTATATGTATATATAATAACATGTAGATGATCAAAGTATTAAGGCATAATCACATCTAGTATTTAAAATTTCCATATAATACCATAGTTCTTATATAAATTCTATATTCTTTTTTGAACTCTCTCTTTTCCGATATAAAAATTCTATTGGTACAGAGTCTTAGGAAACCATAAGTTAAAGTAAAAGAAGCTATGTTTATTCAACTACATATAATGTTATGAGTAGTACATTGTAATTTTTAATTAGGTATATGAAGTGTATTTGTACCTAATAATTAAATTAAGCTACTTTCCAAATAAAATATGACACGCGACAGGTCCAAAATTTTCTGAGATGATTTTTCAAAGATAAAATATGAAAAAAAACACTCTTTCGAGTAACCATATTAATAATATCAAATATATGGTATTGAAGCTTGGATTTGACGCTAAAAGTTTCAAATATACATGATGTTCTCCTAGCCGATTCCGGCTACGGCGGTCAATCTCATTGAGACTAGCCAACTGCGCAGGAGATATTATAGTGCTCAAGTGTACGCGCAGACACAAGTGCACTCTCTATTCCTATCACTCTCATACTCCAGTGGGACGACTGCTCGACACGACCGGTGAGAGTTAAGGCGCAGGACCGACGGCTTTACGTGCTCTCCGAGGCACGGGGGTGAAGCACCGCCAACTTCCCAACTCCGGGCTGTTACTGAGACTTACTATACAGAAAGACTCAATAACTAAACTTGGCCCGACCCGGGACTCGAACCCAGGACCTCCGAGTGTGCAGCCGTACATGCTAGCCACTACACCACCGAGGCAGTTAAACATAAATATACATACACACAATAGATCGATACAATTAAAATTGGTTAAAATCAAATGGCAAAATATAAATACATAGTTATTAGTTAGTTACAAGAGAAGCTACCAAGTAAGTAAATTAAAAAATTAAAAATACCCCAACAAATACCGTATTCTTTGAGACCATTTCAATGAACACGATATCTCTGCAGTATTTTAGTAAAGAGAGTTCAGAATCTTGTAAATTTCAGGTGACTCTGCAGCATCAGGCCAAGGTCACCATGTCGTTGTAATCTCATTGAAGTAACAGGATACCAAATATCGAATCGATTAGATCTGTGGAAGTCACTCATATTCTATTACCGTCTAGAAAAGAAGAGCTGATGCCCTGCAAACGGCTGAACAGGATTTCTTGATTTATAGCTGAGGAACACTCGACCAACTCTCGAAAAAACTCGATCAAGTCAACTTTCA
Organism: Brenthis ino; assembly: GCA_921882275.1. Classification (NCBI taxonomy): domain Eukaryota; kingdom Metazoa; phylum Arthropoda; class Insecta; order Lepidoptera; family Nymphalidae; genus Brenthis; species Brenthis ino. Next base: position 935,433 of record OV170227.1, read on the forward strand.
AACAAAAAAATCTAAATGAAAATTGGTTTTAAAACCAAAAAAAAACTCTTTTTGCGTTGGGGTTAATAATTTATAATAAAAGATGGTTCGTTGTACAATATGTAGTAGTTTTAACTTTTAACGTTGAATTTTGTTGTTTAATTTTTCTTTGGACACTAAGCTTATATAATTCATATTTTAACATAAAACACAGATAGAGATAGACAGGTAAGACGATATATATATATATATATATATATATATATATATATATATATATATATATATATATATATGATAGTCAATTAATTATGTAAATCGATTTTACATCATGTTAGTCGCGTAGTTGAAGACGCTCGTCGCAATTTTATTATGTTTGCAATAACGGTATAAGCTACATAAAGTAATAAACTATCAAGAATATGAAATCTCCTAACGCTTAAAACTATCATAAAATTTTGTTTACACTTATTTTATTACGCGTGGGAATTTTATTTTTATTGCCTTAATAAAAGTGATAACAAGTACTGCGATTGACTGTACTCTATACTACACTATTTATATTTAAAAAAAAAACAAAAACCGACTTCCATGCACTAAAATGTAAAAAATAACTAAACGGGGGTTTCATTTAGTATAGATATCTAATTAGATATCTTCGAAGTCGGTGCCAGCCGATGTGAAGCAAATCTAATATATTTCGATAGGTACGTAAAACACATATTTACCTTTTAGATATTCATATCTTAAAATATTGTCGGCTGGCACCGACTTCGAAAATATCTGATTAGGTATTATCTATTCTAAATGAAAACCCCCGTTTGTTATTTTTTACATTTTAGTGCCTGGAAGTCGGTTTTTTTTAAGTTTTTATTTGTCCATTTTTAGTGTAGACGTAATAAGCAGGTAATTTGTTAGAAGAAAGTTTCTTAATAACATGTTCGATTAAGCAATTTATTAAAAAATAAAAACAATTTATTTGTTAAATTTAAAAAAAAACGCTTGACCGATTTCGATAACATTTATATGGGGCCACGTGGAAAGTATATCCTTTGAAAACAAAAAATTCCAAATCGGTTCAGCCGTTATAACCTTTCGCCGTTTTTTTTAAATTGAAAGCAGTGTAAACTACTTCATATATTTATTCTAATTACATATAATTTAAATTGTTATATCGCGTTCTAAAATCTATGCTGCTGAGTAATTTATAATAAAAATCGAGATAAATAGCAGCAATAAATTAGCATATAAATAGCTATTAACTAGAAAAAATGTGACGCAATGCGGCCTTATGGCATACAAACCTTTGATCAGCTTCTCGGCTCCTACATCAAATAATTAGATATGTATGAATAATTTAAATGTCAACGTTGATGCAAATTAATGCGATACAAGATGCAATATGGAGTGAAATCGTGTTAATTAAACCTTTGTTATACAGCCATGGTTGACGCGACATAACCAGATTGACACACATATGTACATATATAATATGTATTTGCACCTAACTATCAGTGATACAGTAAAATTGTATTTCTAATATTATTATTAAGTACTAGCAACTGGTTTTTTCGTGATGCGCTAACAGACAGACAGACAGACAAAAATTTTAAAACTATAGATTCGGCTTCTAAATCGATAATAATGTCTATTTATTAGGATTTTCCAAAAAATATTTCATCTACCGATTCGACTTAGTTACATTTGTATTATAAAAATCATACTAAACTCATAATTCATTCATTCACTCAATTCATTGGTATGGGAAAGAAATCAATAATATACTATGGTCTGAAGTGTTATCGCAATCTTATGGGTTGGGGTTCAGGGTGAGGCAGGGGGTGTTGAATTCTTCAACGCTCTTCAACTTATATATGGATGAGCAGATTGGGGATTTCAGCAGCATCAGATTCGGTTGTTATACAGAGTATTTGCATTTTTTAATTAATTAAAAAAATTATATGGGACCACCTTTCAAACAAAAAAAATCCATATCGGTTCAGGCTCTACAAGTAATCGATGAACAGACATAAAAAAAAGATTCCGAAGAATTGAGAACACCTCCTTTTTGGAAGTCGGTTAAAAATTAAGTAGGTATACATACATAGGCACAATACAGTTGTACTTATATAAAATCGAAGCCATAAACATAAAAAATATTAAAAAAAAAACACTTCTGATCTGTAAAAACAGAAAGGCTACTTAAAATCAAAGTTTGATGAAATATGATTTTATATTAAAGCAAACTATATTTATTAAAGGATATGAAGAGATAAATTAAGTAAACGAATGTATGACTCAGATTTCATTTCGACACGGTTGTCGCTTCAAGGGTATTATTAACTGAGTTCAGACATCTCAAACATTTCATACCAAACCAGAACGCCTGAGATGCCTGACACAGAGATAGATCACTTGCCCATAGATCAAAATATTATAAACGTTCCGAACGCGAGATAATGTGAACAATTTGCGTTTATTATGAATATGTCTATATATGAAGCTACAGTAAAGTATTTACTGATCTATTTTAGTCGGCTACTTAATAATAAACATTAGAAAAATACGTGCGCGTGCGCGTGCGTGTGCGTGTGTGCGTGCGTGTGTGTGTTTGTGTGTATGCGACCTTCTTCACGTTGAAACTGCTGGAAGGATACCGATGAAAAGTACACATATACACCAGGTGTAATAATATAAGGCTCATATCAAGCACATTGGGACTCACTCGAGTGCAGTGCATTTTGAATTATGTTTTATCAATAATAAATGATAGGTATACAAAAAACTACATACAAAGTCTTATGATTTAGAAAATTTTAACTTTTAAATTCGCTGCGAAACGTCGAATGTGTCAAAGAAGACGCTTTATTGTCTCACGTAAATGAGGCATCTATCGATTATTACCTAAGTAGAACAAAATAACTAACTAGCAAGCTAGCTGCACATTCATACTAATATTATAAATGTGAAAGTGTGCTTGTTTGTTTGTTTGTTTGTTTGTTTGTTTGTTTGTTTGTTTGTTTGTTTGTTTATCCTTCTTTCACGTCGAAACAGAGTGACGGATTGGCATTATTTTTTGTGTGGAAATAGTTAGGGGGCTGGAGAGTAATATTGGCTGCTTTTTACCGCGTGAGATTATCTCATTCCCTTGGGAAAACACGTTATAATACAACCTAAAGATTACTGATGATCAGAATTACTTGAAACTTGGTATTAATGCTTTTCAATACAATTAAATAAATACATGTTTTAGTATTTTTCGGAATTAAGGGTAAAATTGGGAATGAAAGTTTGTATGAAATTTACTTTTTTACAGTTTTTGTAGTTTTAGCGCGAGCGAAGCCGCGGATTCTGCTAGTTGTATACAAGCGTCAAACTTCGTATTATAACAGTAGAAACACTAAAATCTATGCATAAACATTGTTATCGATACAGAGGCCGAATTTATAGTTTTTAGAATTTTTGTTTGTCTGTCTGTCTGTTACCCTATCACAGAAATGTATGATGATAGCTGGTTATCCGGGTCAACATATAGGATACTTTTTACTGCGGGAAAATGTCTCATTTCTGAGAAAAAATACTAAAACTGTAATGAAGAGTATACTAATATGTAAAACCTAAGATTTTTTTTTGGTCATCTGAACGCGGGCGGAGCCGCGGGCAATGCTAGTACAATATAAATTATTAAAATTTCCCTTTCAACATATTCATTCAAAATATCAATGTATTTAATATTATTGTCCTATATAATTAGTTTTATGCCACGTAATAGTCAATTCATTATTATTTCACACAAATATATTACGGTGTGATTAATAAGGCAGTGGCAGCCCAAAGGTAACGCGTTCGCTTGGAAAACCAATTGAAGCGGGTTCAAATCTCGCATCTTTGATATTCTCATGTTTGAATTATTTTCAACAATATTAACACTAGCCTTCTCGTAAAGGAAAACATTCCGAGGAAATCTGCATGTCTGAGATAAGCTAGCAAGTTTTGAAAAGGCATATGATGTGGGCCAACTCGCACTTGGCTAGTTTGGCCATATTCTTAATCTGGCCTGATCCATTTAGTGTTGCTAGGAGCCCGTGCTAATTAGTGGGACGTTAAAAAAAGAGCTGAATACGTATGTCGTACATATTATGTGATAGGAAATCTACTGTGCGTGAATCTAACTCCCACAATATCGTTTTTTATCTCTTTAATCATCTAATAGACAATACTGATCGTAATACATATTTGCCTTTGTAATACATGAATTAATAGAATATGTAATTATGATAATGCCGATATTATAAAAGTATCAGTTTTGGACAAACATACAATGCGCCTGTAGGATGTTTTCTTTTATGTATACAATCTAAATATTCACAAGTATTTGTTCGTAGGTCGTAGAAGAGAAGTAGTTAGGTTTAAGTACCGTACTATCGAATTGGTGCCCCCATCGTACTATTTGAGGGACAAAAATAGTTCGCCTGCACACTGGTGTTTTACGAATATTCAATCTAAAAAATATAAGAGAATGAATAAAAATCTTAAAACAAAATTATGATTCTAAGTCATAATAATTAAATATGTAATACAAATACAATTTTTAAAATGTCTATTCTTCAGTGATTGTAGATTGACATAATGTTTAAGCTCTCAGGTTAGAGAAACAGATTTACCAAAATTTTCTACCAAATATTAGCGTTACGAGCAAGAGTAAATCTAGCACAGAGGAGCGACTTAACCTAGCTTTACTCGGGTGCTTACATAGGCATCCTTTTGTCATACATTTTATAGCTTTATTTAAAACGGCTTGAGCAGCGCACACCGATAAAACAACTCAAAAGCTAGTTTTTTTTTACTTTAGTTAAAATTATTATAATTTGATGAGAAAACACATTTTATCGGGATCTAAAATAGTCTATAAGCACTTAGTGGTATGTTAATTTAATATTAATTAAAAAAAATTCCGAACGAGGTCAGTACTTTCAGAGATTAACCACGACATTCAAACTTACAAACTATACTCTTTATAATATTAGTGTTGCCGTTGGTTATATTTGAAGTTTAATTTATATCGCTCTTACTTTCACGAAACAAGACGAAAACGTATCATAACAAACGCCAGTAGCTAATTAATTAATCGGCGTAAGCTGTCTTTAGTAAGAAATATTGAGAACACTTCCAGAACAATCTGCTAAATTAATGGGAGCATCAATTAAATAAGAAACAGTGAGCGGTAACCGTTTTACCTAGACGGAATTAAATTCTATATATGGCTTAAAAGCCACAGACAGAGAATACTGGTCATCTTTGGAGGAGGCCTTCACCCTCAAATAGAGAGATTCACACTAATTTTAAAACTTTAATTTATTCAAAATAATAGAACAATTTAATATATTATATAATTTAAAAATAAGAATAGTATTAATTTTTACAATAATATATTATAATAAAAAAATAATAATTTAATTCAATTTATAAATATAACAATAAAATCTATAAATAAAGTCATTTTTATAGAATAAGAATTTATAATTTATAATAATTTAAAAATGTTAAAATGTCATAATATAATTGCATGCTGATTATCGCTTCTACGCTGAATTATGTTGATTAATTAATAAAAATTAAATATGTGAAATGTATTAGTTGACTAATTATTAGTAGTAAAATAAAAGGCTTTTTTATTTTTTATTTATTTTATTTATATGGCTTAAGCTTCATATCAAAGAAAATGTTATTTACTAGCTCACGTCCCTAGTTGATTTTAGTCATGGGCAAGTGAGACTCATTGTAACAGAACAAAAAGGAGCGTATGTCATGTTTACACGTATTACTCCAATATTGTATGGATGAACAGAATGTTAGTAAGGTAATAATAGTGTACTTAATTAATTTACATATGTATAATTTTTCGCCTTTGCCTCTGCGTGAGATATTATTTTTCCCAGAATTAAGCATCATATGACATTTCAATTTCAGATTTCGATACATATAGCCAGCCAGCACAGCAATAAACTTCATACTATAATAATTAGTAGCCAATTTTTGATTTATGGCTTTGAAATCTGCCAGTTGAGCACAATTTAATTCGCTTGGTACAGAGGATTCCTCATACTAAAAAAAACGTACTAATAATACAGATCACATAACACTATACTGTACTAATAACTATTTCTCATCACATGAGTTTTTTATCTTGAATATTTATATTATAAGCATTAAATAATAATTAATTGGTACCGAAACCAAGCAGGGTTCGCATATCTACTGAATTCATTAAGATATAAAACGACTCACTATGAGTAAACGTAGTTCAACTGTTTCGAACAAAAACTCGGGTATTCCGAAACAAATACTTTTTTAAAATGCATAGGTACATTTACTGTAAAAGCTTAATAATTTAAAGTTTTAACAAAATTTCATATTAACAACTAAAAAAAATATTTGTAAGTGAAACGTTTTTATTGAAAATAATAATGATGCAGATAATGAACTAAAAGCTAAAAAATAATAGGTATAGGTAGGTCCTAGGTTAACCAGTCATCACACCACTCTCGTCATCAATCTAGTACATTGTTCAGACTTTTTTTTTGGGACATTAACACACAACACAATCTATTTCCATGGTAAGCTACGAGGCTTGTGTTATGGATATCAGATATTTGATGCACTACACATATATAACTTTAAATACATACATATTATAAATATAAACACCCATGACTAAAGTACAAACATTCATGCTCATCACACAAATGAATGCCCCCAGCGGGTCTCGAACCCGCGACCGCTGGCACAGAAAGTAGGGTCACTACAAACTGAGCCATACGTGTCATCATAAAAAATAAAATCGTGTCTTAAAAAGTAAAATCGTGTTGCGTAGCGTAACCTGAGTAAAAATTGAACGCCCCACTATACGTTTATGTGGACATAGATTTTTTTTTCATCCCACAGTTACATATACGAGTTAGTATGTAGTGCCACCGCATTTTTTTATTTTTTATAATTTGTCTATAGAATTGTCTGGTGGTTGATATCAGACACCTAACTACCATTTTCAGCAATGTAGATCTTGTAATCTTCAAGCAACATAGCTGTGACATACAAACAGACGGACGGATGGACTTGATAAAATTATGAGGGTTCTGTTTTAGCCTTAAAGACGAAAGAAAAAAACTATTTAAGTCTATTAATATATTATACGGAAAAATCTAGATTTGACGACAACTAATGTTGTAACCATTCTAGAAAATTGTTTGAATTCATTGTTTTAACACATCTTCCTTTTAACGATGTACGTAATCACTTATTTAGAAACTAAAATTAAAAATTACCTTATTTAGAAACTATAAGTACATGAAATATGGATTATGATACAATAATATCAATATACCATCGAACTGAATTCATGATGGTGCTATGAGATTAGACACATGACGTGAAATAACTACTTGACACTAACAGGTATTGATATAAAAAATTGCAGTCAAACTTATATTTTTAATAAAACTTATATTTTTAATAAAATGACAGGATCATTATCAAGAGTGTAATAAGTATTTATGTATTTATGTTTGCTCATACATACATTTTAGGACATTATTCCACTACTAAATTAGCTTTTTATTACTTTAAATAATATAAATTGTATACTAAACTACGTTTATAACGATTAAAATGTGAGCACTAAGTAATTTTACGACAATGTTCGAAAGAAAGAAAGTATTGGAAATTCTTAATAACCATTAAAAATTTTAATCGGCCATCTTCTAAAATATTTATATAGTAGATAAACTTTATGAGTTGGCCAAATTGGTAAAAAATGCATATAATCCGGAAGAGTATCTTAAGTTTATGAATAAATTCTATCGCTTGAGTTACTGACTTGAGATCATTTACAGTTATAAACTTCAAGGTGACGCACGCACTCGCTAAATTTAGAGGAATAATTACCACACTAAATAAGATAAACATTGTTGCGTTATTTACGTTGAACTGTGGACGACATTTGATTTAATAAATCTTGTAATTGTACGCGGCGCCACAATGTATCAAAGCATTTAAATATTGTCTGACTGATCCTGCACGCCTGCCGTGCTTTGATTTCTGCACAGTGTTGTTGAAATCTATCTTTATTTATTTTCTTTGATTACAAAGTATTCACTTCTAGTATTCTAATTTATCAGGCTACCTTAATACCTATAAAGTAAATTAATGACTGCTATGAATTGGTAACAAGCGGTAACAATAGCTAAATGTCCCTCTGAAGCAGCAATTATTATTGTTGCACCACTTAGTTGTTTCTTCAAACAGTATACCTATAAAACTGAAGAAGAGCACCCGAAAATTGATTTTCTTGTTATCCTATGTTTATTTATATACTACAAATAACTTTCCACCGTTTGACAAAGGATGGTCCCAACAAGAGTTTAATCTAAAGTCAGATTAGAATGTAAGATCGTAAGTTTGGACAGCTGGTAACAGTATAACCTTAAAGTATTATTAACTTCGTCTTAGCATCACATAATATTTTCGTGCCAAAATGTTAAGTTTTGTGCCGAATAGGTGTCATTGCCGGGACATTGGTGAAAACTTGAACCAGTTACCTATTATCCGAATGGTATCCATTCTATTCCTCTGTCTAACCTTATATAAAAATCATTTAAATCGGAAACTATGTATTGGTAATAAATTAGAGCATGTTGTTATATCCTGATTTTAGTCTTAGCGATCAGAATTATGTGCTTAGATCATGTGATTTATTACCATTATACTATTTTCTTTGGAGTTTTCGTAATCCAAGATTTTTACAAGAACGTCCATGCTCACGTCATGAAAGAGTATGTCAAATTCAGCAAACACATTTGTGAAAAACGGTCATGGTAAATTTTCTCAGAGAATTTGTATGATCAAGTTAATTCTGTATACTACTCGTATATGAATGAATCTAAAAAAATACAATAAAGTCCTTAATAAATAAAACTAAAATAAAACTAAACTAATAAATAAAACCCCAAATTCATACATTCGTGTACAATATCTCTTAGGATTAGAACAGGTCTTTGTAAATGAGATAGATATTTCTAAGTTTCTCAATTTGAGTAAATTTATTCTCTTCCCTAAAACATGACGTGAATATAACTAAAAATTAAAAGTACTTACATCATTTACAATAACTGATATTATTATCAATAAACTTAAACGATTTGAAGTTTGATGGAAAAATGCATTAACACTTTAAGCAAAACTTTTTCAGCCTTCGACTCTGACTTAAAACTACAGTACTACTAAGAAATTTATTCAGTTTAATAATTATAAGATTAATATGATTTTGATAGTAACAGTAATTATAAGTACTATAGACAACATAATTTTAATTAAGTAAATATATATTTAGTATATTATCTTTTACACTATGGAGCTTTCGGGTTGCAGAAATAAAGAAAATATATTTTATTCTGGCCCTGTATTCCATTTGTCTATTCAAAAACAATCCATGTCTTTTTAAGGTTTAGCAATTTATTCAGGCTTAGGGTGCTTTATGTTTTTCATTGGCCTAAAATATTACTGCAATAATAACAAAGATATACGGAAATACACATTTTTTGTATTTATAAGTAACTGATATTCATAAAGATTTATAAAGTAATATATTTTTCCAAATAAATTATAATGGAAGGAATCTAACTATATTATGTATAATAAAATTGTAACGCTATTAAAGTTCTACCACATATGTATATACATACATACATACGTTTCGTAATTTTTACATTAAATTTTTTGAAGTTATACTTCTTTTGGCACGTTTGAAAAAAAATATGAGAGTTAAATTTTTACGTTGCGCACGCACACCGACAGCCAAAACGCGACATGTTGAAGTTAGGTGCATTCCTTTTACAAACAGAGAGTTGTGACATACGGGATGAAATCTTTAGCTATTTTTGTTCTGTTACGCCAAAGAAGTGCGTTCTTACATGCGTACATAAGTACACACACACGTTTTCTTTTTTTTTTGGAAAAGTCATGCTTGATTGTATATGATTAGATGTTTTGCAAAGTTGTGTAATTTCATCACAGGATAAACTTGCTGTTATGTAAACAAATAAAAAATGTTTGTGAATTTTACATATCTCTAGATGTAACCACTTACCTATTCTATTTAAGAAACTACATACACTGTGAAAAGGCTAATAATTTAAGTTTTATAGATATAGTATATCTACATTATATATATAATGTATATATATATATTGGTTAAATTTTCGTTTAGAGCCTAATTGGGAAACCAGTAATTAATACTGATTCGTCTAGGCTTAAAATATGAGATACAAGCTAAGAGAATTTTAAAATGTAACTTCTACGAGCTATCTATCTATCGTATGTTGATGGTAGTATGTCAGAAACATTTCTTGAGGTAAACAAAAGATAGAATAATTTTAATTACTTTCAAGGATTTTAAAGTTAGTGATCCTTTTTAAGGTAAAGAGGCTATACATATAAACCACTGGACAGATTTTGATGCGGTACCATAAATATATGCGTTTCACTTAATGAAGGAAAAACATGTGGGTATAGGATCTCTTTAAGAGATTTTTTTCAGAAACCTTTCAGATGTGAGTAAATTAAATAATTTAGCGCGGTGTACAGCTAAAAATATTATATAATAATAGTAAAAGATATTAGGCTTGTCCGAGCTTTTACGGCTTTAACTAGCAGTTGAAGACCTAATAGACTGAAGGAAGTTATACAAATAAATGTCACCATGTATTTATTAGCCTATTCGTAACGCAGGAAGTTGTAAAGTTGTTGCTTTCATGAGCTTATTAATGATGGTGGAAAAATTTTTTTTTCAATTTTACTTATATTTTCCTTCTTAAATATATTTAAGCAAATTTTTTTTCTTATATATTATTTAAAAAAATATCTTAAATATAGTTGTAAAAGAATTACTTGATGAATTATAAAAAATTGAAGCATCTTATTTATTACTAGTCCAGTCATTTAAGCTTAAATTAGGTAAGAATCTCGGAATTCGAGATACCCAGCTGTAAGTCTGTAAATAGTTTTATATTGACACCCGAAAAGTTGTCTCAAAACCTACATAATATGATAGGGTGTAAGCAGCTATTAAATTTTAAGGTCAAAGGTCACAAAAATCGGTTTTTTGCGCATTTTTTGGAAATATCTCATTTCCTATGGGTTTTTTGCTATTTGTATTTATTATCAATATTGTAGAATACAAAATTCTCTACAAATTTTGTTTAAAAATTTTTTTTATACGATGAACTGTTTTCGAGATAGAGGGTGGAGAGCGCGCGGTCACCGCATCACTTCAGGTCAACCGGTGCCTCCGGTCGAAAACGTCTTTCAAATAGTCCACCAACAAGTGCAGCTGCTCATCAACATTTCAACCGTGTATATTATCAAGTTCAAACTTGGTTAGGACATGATTTGGAACCCCAGGTATGGGGTTGGGCAATGCGAAATGATTTTCTGGAGCCTATCATGACAATTTTACCACTTATACTTTTATAAATATTAGATAAATATTTCCTTAAATTAAATCTTAGAGAGATCATGACTATAATAAGCACACCGACGTCGAAAATATTTGATTAGGTATGTATAGTAAATGAAAACTATCAATCAGTTATTTTTTACTTTTTAGTGCTTTTGTTTGAAGTCGGTTTTTATTTTTTTGTTAAAAAGTTTTTATTTATTTTTATAAATAACGTCCCAACGCTGGCCACGTTTATACCTACGTGTAAGCACCTAAAGATACACTCGTGGAAAACCAATATGGACCATTAGTATGGAATAATCATATTTACTAGTAGCGTATACTTTGAGTCAAAAATTACGATGCATCAATAAAAGTTAATAACTGCCTTAAAGGATTATAGGAGAGTGAATTAAATTTTTGGCAGCAAAGCTGTTCCTATTAAACGTCGTCGTCGTTATTAACTAAATGAATTTACCCTTCATTAGGTTTGGACGTCGTTAAATAATAAAATGATATTAGATTTTATAGGCCAACCGCTGTAATTAAGCTGCGTTCACTGTTATATTGTGTATTTAGAAGTAAAATTGAATATATTTTGTAAATGGGGAATTCATGTTAGATGACAGACGATTTTAATGGTCATGTTTTAATCTTTAAATATATTAAATTACTACTTGCCTGCTTCTGTAAGCGCATCTATAAATAAAAAGTGTGTAAATCATGGATGTAAAATATGCTCATTTCGAATTTCACTCAAAGTTAAGTAATTAGAACACGAAATAATATGACGTAATTTACACTTACTTTCTCTTCTGTACACTGTCCTCTTCCAACCTGGTACTCCTGCATACCTCAAAGAACGCTGTCCAACTCCAACTCGCTCAAAAACTTCGCTCTCGCAAAAGCTCGAAATCCCATTAAGCTATTCCAAATCTGATAGCGAATCTTTCATTATTTAAACAGTGAAACTTTGGAATGAGTTTCCAAATGAAATAAGAATGTCCAAGTTTGTAAGCATATTTAACAAATTTCTCAAAAGACACTTAGGTTTAATCTGTCATTATAGTAGTACTATCTAATTTGCTTATGCATATATAGAGACACTTTTTTTTTTTTTTTTTTAACGTTGGGAAATGCATTTACGCACGACTCACCGGCGTAATACAGCCAGTACTACCCACTAAAACCCAACAAAACCTTCCCCCGTCTTAATGGGGCGTCGCAGGATCGCTTACGCATTCAACTACGACGCCCCGACGGCAGGTCTGCCGAAGCAGACCACAACAACCACGGGGTTGCTCCACAGTCCACTCTGCTATCAGAGAAGTACCAGGAGCAACCCGCATGGTACACTGCCCTCCGAAGAGGGCCACCTCCCACCGCCCACCGAAGTGGGCCACCTCCCTGTGCGTTTCTTGGCTTCGCGCCCGGCTGTATTGCCAGACACTACTGAGCCCCCCCACCACGACAAGGTGAACGCACCTTGGGGGGGATATATAGAGACACTAGCATAACCCATCATTTTCATTCATCCTCTATTTTACTGCCTTATGGGATGAATTTCGAAAAATGTTAAAACATGTATTTATTTAATTGTATTGAAGAGTATTAATACCAAGTTTCAAGTAATTCTGCTTATACATATTTATTTCGTTGTATAATAACGGGTTTTCCCGTGGGAATGAGATAACCTTCCGCGGAAAAAGTAGCCTATGTTACTCTCCAGCTCTCTTACTATCTCCACACAAAAAATCACGCCAGTCCGTCACTCCGTTTCGACGTGAAAGAAGGACAAACAAACATACTTTTGCATTTATAATATTAAATATATACATTATATATAATAAAAATATACATTGTAAAATTAGTAGGTATTTTATATATGTAAATTTTTATCTATGTTTATTTATGTTAAGTTTTATGACTTGCACTTTATGTACCTTTCCATTCTTTTCACTTATTTTTTTTATTCTTTTCTATCGGTTGCCTGTAAGTACACTTTTAGTGACAAGTCCGCCTTTGCAGATTTTTTTTATGTACCATTTTTGTGAGCAATAAAGTCTTATAAATAAATAAAATGAATTAATATCAAGAAACACATCCGTTCTACATATAAATGTACTCAAAAACTTTATTATCATGGGATACAAACATACACTGTATTCCTTGTGAGTGAACTCAACAACTTTTACATTAAAATATAATAATAGTGTGTTATATTTTAGGTATGAGATCTAAAGAAAATAAAGCACATTTTTACTATTAAATGCAAATAGGGTAACTTTCTAAACGACCTTTGTATGTAGGAAAACGCCCTTTCTTAAATGTGTATTTACTACGTATGGAAAGTGTTTTTTTGTTTGTTGTTTGATGTTTGTTTTATGTCAATTTGGTAATAAAAAAGATTTTTTTTAAAAGTTAATAATAAAGATAGATATAGAATGAAATATATTCGGTCTAAGTATGCTAGTTGAAAAGATCACGAATTTTTTCTTATAAAATCTAGATATATAGATAGTATACACAACACCGAACAATGCTTCTGTTAGCTTCGTAACCCTTTGCATAATAGAAAGCAAAATCAATAAAATCACGACGTTTAATGTCTACTCTAGGCTCTAAGTTTGAGACAATTTTCTGTGACATAAGGAATACTTTAACATTCAATTTTCATTTATTTACCTACTAGCGGCTCACCCTTGCTCTGCTCGGGTTCGCTTCTAGAAAAACAAAAACAAATCTATCCCACAGGAATCGTGCATTTTTCCGGGATAAAAGTAGCCTATGTGTTATTCTCAAGTATGAGCTATATTATTGTAAAGTTTCATCAAAACCCATTCAGTACTGTTTGTGTGAAAGAGTAACAAACATCCATACATCTATACAGACAAGCTTTCATATTTATAATATTAGTATAGATTATTTTACTTTTATTTATCTTTTCTTATTAATTATTGTTGTATTTCGTAAAATATACGTATAATCGTAGCTAAATTACAACCATACCGCCGCTACTTCATTTCAAGTGACACCCTACTAATGTTTCAGTAATTATTAATACTCATTTATCTTTGACAATATTAGACCGTCTGCTACCTGGTTAAAGAAGTTTTTACAGATTAATTAATATTACCTTTATTACAGCGGACCTCCTTAGTAAGACCTATTTTATTGATAAGCATCGACTCTAGACCGATTTTCTAATAATTGTATTCCATTTTAATAAAACACAAAGAATTTGAAATAATCGAATTCTATCGCAGGCCCAAGTTTTTCAAAACATATTAACATTATATATTTAAAAATGACATATGTGTAGTCATATGGCTACTTCTGTTCCGCGTATCAATTGATTTTTGTGGGTCATAAAGTTTGACGCAAAGAGCTACGGCAGTAAAGTTCGTTTGCAGCGAGGAACTAATAAATATATCAGCTATTAGGTTTTTCCGTAATGTGGTCACAGACAGACGGATAGACAAAAATTCTAGAAACTATAGATTCGGCCTCTGTATCGATAATAATGTCTATTGCAATAAGATTTTCCAAAAAATATTTAATGTACAGATTCGGCTTAGTTACAATTTTATTATATGTATAGGCAGCGCGCAAGATTTTGAAAATGTGAATCATACGGTATGCTTCAAACAATAATAATACTCTGAGGTACAGATAAATACTATGAATATATTTTGAATAAAATGGACAGTTTTTACATTGGCGTGTTTTGCCTCCGGTCCGTTACATTGTATTAGCAACGATATCAGATGAATTTAGAGTAGGTACATATCCATCAAAAGGCAGTGGTAGCCCAGTGGTAACGCGCTCGCTTGAGAAACCGAGTGAAGCGGGTTCAAATCCCGGGTCTCGCACCTCTGATATTTTCATGTGCGAATCATTTCTAACATGATTACCACTTGCCTTACGGTGAAGGAAAACATCGTGAGGAAACCTGCATGTCTGAGAGAACTTAGCAAGTTTTCTAAAGACATGTGAAGTCCGCCAACCCGCACTTGGCCAGCGTGGTGGACTATGGCCTGATTCCCCTCGTACTGAAGGGAGGCCCGTGCCCAGCAGTGGGACGATAAAAAGGGCTGAATACACACATATCCATCCAGATGTTGTCATTGGCAAGGCCCAGTGATAACGCGATCGCTTAGGAAACCAAGTGAAACGGGTTCAAATCTCGGGTCTCACACCTGTGATATTCTCTTGAACGAATAATTTGACACATGATAACCATTTTTTGTACCAAAATTTGTCTATTCATTCACAGACTTGTATATCTATCATATTTTATTAAAACTTTTCTTTAATAAAATTTGGACCTGCTTATCGTTAATGTTCAGGCGGCTGCTGATTTTTACAATTATGATGAAATTCATTCGAAATACTAATATTCACTTCACAAGATTCTTATAGACTAGCCATTTAACTACTTTATTTTTGAAACCTTGAATTCTAAAGTATAATAAAAGTTGTATGTTTCTAATACTATAACTGTAATAACGTGCTTATCTAAGTATTTTAATAAAGAATATAACTGTGACACATAATAAAATAAGTATAAATCAAGTTATCAAATCATCAATGCTCCTATTAAAAGTCAGTAAAAGTCTTAAGGAAAAGCAATATTTATTGTCAAAGGTCTTTCCACTTTAGTAATTATATAAATATACTAGCATTGCCCGCGGCTCGACCCGCGTTCAGATCACCCAAAAACAAAATATTAGGTTTTACATATTAGTATACTCTTACAATGCAGTTTTTGTATTTTGTCTCAGAAATGAAATATATTCCCGCGGTAAAAAGTATCCTATATGTTGACCCGGATAACCAGCTATCACTATACCAAATTTCATCAAAATCTGTCCAGTGGTTTTCTCGTGATGTGGTAACAGAGAGACAGAAAGACAAACAGACAATTCTAAAAACTATAGATTCGGACTCTGTATCGATAATAATGTCCATTTCAATTAGATTTTCCAAAAAATATTTAATGTACAGATTCGACTTCGTTACAATTTTATTATATGTATAGATAAGAAAATACAATGGATTTCTTTTATTTAACAATGTATATTAAGCAAAATTAATTGTTAATAATCTTTTGAGCATAGCGACTTATTTTAGTTGTCGGACCTAATTATAGATAATGGTGTAGGGTAAAAGTACCTTAATAAAACATTTACGGTATATTCTAAAGGTTTAGCCTTTTTTAGGAGTCTTATCGATTTAGTTCTTGAAATAATTGGTCTATTTCAAGAACTAAATCGATTTGACAAATTAATATCTAGACACTAGGTAGCGTGTCAAGCCAAGTTCAAGCCAAGAAAAAGTAACTGACGACGCAATAGCAGTGTGTGTTACACGAATCATTTGTAGCCACTATTAACCCCTTAATAACTCAAAATCTATTTAACATAAATACGTAAAATTTGGTTCATTTATTAAATCCCCTCAGATTAACTAAAACCACAAAAATAAATACAGCATAAACCGTTTTTGAGATATTAACTCGGCATTTTTATCACTCACTGACTGACATATATCTACATACATATACATATATAATACATATACATATATGATCAAAAACCTAACCCGAAGTGGTTTAGGTTGATGACCTAGAAAGTTGAAATTTGGCGCCCGGTTACCAGCAAACAAAATTTTTAGAAGAGTAAGATACCTAAAAACAGTAACTTCCATATAACATTAATAAGATATGAGTTGATTAGCCAAATATAAGATAACTTGTATGTGAAAACCAGCCAAGTCAAATCTTAAGCTTCATTTTATCCTAAGTTATCTGCTCTGTGTAAATAATTCGACTGTTAATATTTATTAATGTAAATTTATTTAAATTTCAGGATTATCTACAGAACTTGGCACCCATTTAGATCTTAATTCTTTTGTCTGTGATGTCGACAACCACGAATATTCTTAATATTGAACTTGGCTGCTATTTTCACATTTATGTTTTTGTTGGGATAGTATGTAATTACGAACGTACAAAGTTAATTATGTGGCCGGCGAACTGTCCAAACGTCTAACTAGAAATATCCTTATTTTAAAATCTGCTTGCTCACATATGTACATACAAAAAAGTTGTATACAAACACCTAGGTATAGGGTTATTTTAAACTAAAATGAAATGCAAATAAAAAGAGATATGGCAGAGGAAGCCGCGAGTGGTAGCCAGGATTTCCTCTAAAAACCAGCTTGTAATAACATCGCTAATAATATTTAATTAAATATATACTGAAACTTGAATTAGTGATGCTTCAAGATTATTCATTAACCATTTCGATTTATATATCGATATAGATGTCTATACATCGTTTTCTCTCTGAATTGTAAACGTTTTCATTTATGATTTGATATTGTATCATAAATTATATTAAGAGCCTCTTCATCATTTCTAACCGAAGTAACAAGTGCCTTCACTGTCTGAGTAGGTAAGTGATACAAGTAACGCCTATCTAATTTAAACGCTTTTAAGAAAAAAATATTCGTGTAAAAAATGAAAAGTTCAATGAATCTTTAAACATATTACATTTACAATAAACATCTTTGTAATTATGTAATACAGAAAAATATCAAAAATATATGAAGAAAGGAAAAAAAAGAATAATAAATAGGTATACGAAGGCCACCAATAATTAAAGCCTGTAAAACTTTAAATTAATACAATCTCATAATATTTTTTTTTAGATTTACGCGAATATTTGACATTTTATTTATAATACAATCATAATTAAATTTAAAAAATTAAATGTACAACAGCACTTTCTAAAGCTTTTCTTTGTAAAGCTGTCGATCCTGCGCTTTAACTCTCGACGGTCATGTCGATGTATCGTCCCATCGGACTTTCGAAGTAAAAGGAATAGAGAGTGCAATAGGGTATACATTATATAATTGTAAAAAAAATATCCAGCTCCAAAAAAAATAATTTAGTATTTTTTTTTTAATATAAATATATACGAATACTTTGAACGTCCAGCATTTTGGCGCGCTTGGCGTGACATGATAGTTTATGACAACATTGTAATCAACGAGTGAACAGATTTAGAAGTATTGTGCTGTGTAATTTATCAATATTTTGTATATCTTATATCTTATCTTATATATTTAAACGAGCTATTCTTGTATATATATATATATCAATATATAATCTGAATCTCGGAAACGGCTCCAACGATTTTCATGAAATTTAGTACGCAAGGGGTTTCGGGGGCGATAAATCGATCTAGATTAGTCTTATATCTGGAAAAACGCGAATTTTCGAATTTTCATGCGATTTTCTTTTGCATTTTCACACTTTTTGCATTGTCACTTCTGGTGAGTGGGCGGCGCCACTGTGCAACTGTCAACAACGTGTCCGTATTTACATCAAGTTTAAATATATTTAAGTGAAAATAATCTAAAGAATAAATATAAATTTAAATAATAAAAATAAATTTTTAAATAAAACCTATGGGCAATATGTAAACATCACCAAGTCTTGATGTGTTGAAGATCAAATGAGCTTTTAAAAATTCACCTACCAAACAAATATAAAAGTGACAAACATAACTTAAAGATACTATTAGTGCAAAACCATCTTTTCTGTGTGTGATGACAATAAAACAAAATAAGGCACAAATTTAGAATTGGGGACTTGGCCCCTAGCGGAGTGGGTGGTATTTCTGGATAAGGAACGTGATAGGGAGTCGAAATGTTAAATAAAAATTGTCCGCGAACGTATGAGTAAAAAGTTATTGAGACTTAAAGTTACAACATTTCCATACATTTTCATATATTTCTTTACCACCATTCGGAGTGGGTGCTATTTTTAGATAGGGGAGGTGACAGAGAGTCAAAATATATTAAAAATATTTGGAGGAAACGTACGAGTAAAAAGTTATTGAGACTTAAAGTTATAACATATCTAACACATTTCCATACATTTCTTTACCTAAATAAGTGATTACAACAGATAAACATACCTTTAACGAATAGTACGCATCCTTTTTTATGTACAATACATATTTTCACAACAATTAATGCTTTATTGTATTTAATATTTTAATAATTTCACAACACAAACAAAATAAACTTACATTTTGACAAAAGCAAAACTGACACTTTGTTTTATATTACCGCTTAAATGACAACAGATTATATTTGATTATTTTTGCTTTTTCTGTTGGTAAAATATTACTATTAATAAATAAATAAATAAAAAGAAAAATATTATTTTCACTTTATAAATACATTTATGACTTTTTATTTGATTTATGTAAAATATATTGTTTTACAATTGTACATTTAGTAAAAAAAATCATTTTTTTATCTGTGAATATTTTTAATTATTTATTTATTATTCGTCATATCTGGGTTAGGTTAGGTTAGAACATTTAAGATTATATATTTATTATTCGTCATATCTGGGTTAGGTTAGGTTAGAACATTTAAGATTATTTATTTATTATTCCTCATATCTTGGTTAGGTTAGGTTAGAACAGTTGCCACAACGCACGAGCCGAGCGAGCGAAGCGAGCGTGCCGCGGTAGCGGCCGGCGAGTGCCATAAATGACTAGAAAACTAGAAAATTCGAATTTCACGTAAAGTACAAATAAAGACAATCATCTGGAGATCATTTTGACAATTGAAAGTGACGTTTTGACTCCAAGTGTCTAAATGGTAGTAATGTCAAAATAATGTATGGAAATGTTGTAACTTTAAGTCTCAATAACTTTTTACTCATACGTTCGCGGACAATTTTTATTTAACATTTCGACTCCCTATCACGTCCCTTATCCAGAAATACCACCCACTCCGCTAGGGGCCAAGTCCCCAATTCTAAACTGCAGCCCAAAATAATTTGTGAAGTGAAAGCGTCAAATATTAAAACATAAGTTTATAACCTCAAAAACTAATACTCGGTATAAAATTGCAATTCAACTTGGTATAATTGGAGCTATTTTCAATCAGCTTTTCTACTTCCAACTTCACACATAAGATGGAGGACATAAAAAAGTTGCTAATAAACATGCAACAAGAAATAAGACAGCAGAAAACAGAAATGTTAGAAATGAAAGAAGACATTAAAAATACAATCAACAATAATATACTTAAATGAGAAATTTAAACAGTTAGAAATTAAAAATTGAAGTTCTTGAGAAAAAAATCCAGGAACAAAGTACCTCAATAAATAATTTAGAAAGACATATTAGGCGCAAGAACTTTCATGAACTCCTATCATGAACTAGAGGACAAAATAGTCTTAAACTAAACGGAAATAAAAAAGAAGTCTGCCTGTATCTCCAGAAACGCCTTACCTCAATTATAAACAAAAACTAACAAATAAACAACATACAAAGAAAACCATACCTGGTAATATTAAAGACTTAATATTACAAAAACCAAAGTTAACTTTCAACCACACAAATGATAACCAGGAACAACTAAAAACAACACAGCAAGATACAGTATATTAAACCGTAGGAACCTCCTCATCTTTATCCACCAGTACGGCCGGTCACTGTGGGGGAGTTCGACCGTAACCCTCCAAAGAAAAACAGACATACAATGAACAAAGGTATACATATCTTCACCAGAAAAACTTCTAGAATTAAAAGCAGCATTTCCTACAACAAATCAAAAGAACACAAAGATAAAATTATAAACTTTATAGGCATATCAGAAACAAATTATATATTGAAAACAAAATTTGAAAAGAAACCCTTTGCAATCATACAAGCATAATCTCCAACAAAGAGCTCTATGCAGGACTACTTTGGAGGAGGCTTTTAACCGAGAGGAGTCTATACATGAAAAAGACATTTACTAAATAAATACATTTAATTATGAAATTAAATACCTAATTTATAACTATTGTCAGAATTAATGTATGGAAAGAAATTTTATTTATATTTATTATTGTGAAATGTTTAGTATTTACTCAATTGAATTATTAATTTATTGTGATTGTTTATTTATTTATTTGTCAATGATAATTTATATATATACAATATCATTTCAAATAATATGAAGATTTTTAAAATAATTTAATTCCAGATTACAAAATTATTAGTTAAAAAATTATAAGTTAATAAATAGTCACTAAATTACATAATTTTATATTTCAGCAATGTGATATAGACATTTTTTTTATTGTACGACTAAAATGGCTCCTTATATACTCTTAACCAAATAAAATTTTAATGGAATACTTTTATAAAAAGCTGTGCATACTTTTAAATTAAATGTATATACAGATAGGTAAAATTATAATGTTAAATAAATGTTTTTATGTAAATTTAGTTAGTAAGCCTTTATAATAAATAAATGAATAAATAGAGCTTTATTATTATTATGATTTCTTTTGCATTATTTCAATAAATTAATAATTCCACGCAAAATATTATGTTCGATAATTTCGCACGCTCAGATATAAGCATCATGGTCAAGTGGCCAATGCGCAAGTTTGACAACCACAGGTATCTGGGTTCGTATCCCGGTCGGACACAGTTTTAATTTTGTTTTTTTTGTATTTATTCTTAAATTCTTTGTTTGTTTATTTTAATGTTTTTTTTTGGCCAAAAACTCCGAGCAAAGCTCGGTCGCCCAGGTACTTATGAATAATATACCATTGAACAACACAAACACCTGCTTATAAATACTGTATTGTGCCAAAGTATAAACATACGATAAGGAGTGCCTCCGATAAAGTATTTTCTTTTCCCGAGATATGAAATATACTTAGAAATCACAATAAAACTAATATCGCAAACACCAAACAATAGGGCTCTTTTATTATAAACTTTGACGTCACATTCGGTCTAAATAGCATTGCTTTTCAAATACTTTGAATTTCCCACCCATTTTCGCACATTTTCATAAATATTTTCTTGAAAAAATACAGCAAAAAATATTGTCATAGGCTTCATTCAGAAATAATAAAGATTATAAAAAAAAATCATTTTTATTTAACATACACACAGCGCCATCTAGTTCCATGGTAAGCTACGAGGTCTGTGTTATACCAGATAGTTGATACACTACACATATATAACTTTAAATATATACATATTATAAATATAAACACCCATGACTGGAGTACAAACATTCGTGCTCATCACACAAACGAACGCCCCCAACGGGACTCGAACCTGCGGCCGCTGGCACAGCAAGTAAGGTCACTACCAACTGAGCCAAACGTATCGTCGTTTAAATCACACGTATATTCAATATTGTGTCTGCGCGTACACTTGTGCACTATAATATCTCCTACGCATCTGGCTAGACTCAGCGAGATTGGCCGCCGTAGCCGAAATCGCTCAGGAGGACATTATATGGACATTATTACATTTATAGGACATTATTTATTATATTTATTTAAAATGGCGCTTTCAGTGTTTACGCGTTATTTGAAAGTTATCTAGGTTTTTTAAATTCTTCATTTTTTCATATTATTGTACAACTTTCCGATCGCCAAAATTATAGGTACCTACATTTATTTGTATTACCTTAATTAATATCATAATGTAAGGGTTTATACTTTATTGTTTTTCCAAAATCGAATATCTTTGAACTTCAACCTGTTTCTTACTTTTTGATACTTTTATAAATTAATACAATTTTGTATATATATATATATATATATATATATATATATATATATAGATACGCAATTTTATATATATATATATATATATATATATATATATATATATATATATATATATATAGATGTCCTTAATAAGAAAACAGATAGTAAAATATGTTTGTACGTTATAAAATATAACATGTAAGAGCGAGACAAAAATAAAGGATTTTTTTATGAAATAGTAATAAATACTCATGAAGCTGACCTTAAGATATACCTATTGCAGTCACGCAGAATATACCTAGTATACGAAATCGGAAGGGGAAGATCGATAAGGTTAAGTTATTATTAGACGCGTGATAAGTATTCTTTTCCTTTTCTCAATGATTTAAGGTGACACTATATTTTCATGAGATACAGGGTCTTAAGATAGTAATAAAATTGATCTATTATCTCTTAGAAATGTATTACCGAAATAAAAAGACATGAATCAGTATATATGATGTTTTTCTTTATTTACATAAATATACCATATCTTCAGTTTCATCTCAATCTGCTGAATAGTTAAGTTACCAAGGTATTAATCATCTTCAAAAACTTTCACTTAACAACAACAAGAAATAAAATATTCTTTAGATATTTTACTTCTTTATGGGGTAATCTAATTGGATGATTATTTAAATAACTACAAACTTTCATCCCCATTTTCACCCCCTTAAGGGATGATTTCAGGGATAAAAAGTATCCTATATCCTTCCCAAAGTCTCAAACTATCTTCTTACCAAATTTCATCTAAATCGGTGCAGTAGATCCAGATATTACCCCCTACAACGTCACAAACTCACAAATCACAAGCTTTACCTCTTTATAATATTAGTATAAGTATAGATAACGTATATGAAAAATTATAACACTGTTTTACATTCAAAGTTTTTAATGTTTATACGATCTATGTTACTGTAGTAGTTCCTATGAGTATATTGTATTGGCCAAAAAAGCGTTCTTCCCCTAGAAAGGTTGGAAGAGCAGTATCAGTATGGACACAAATCCTCTTGATGATTTTTTCAGCTCAGTATCAAACCATTTCATTGAAGTTTATGATTGAAAGGCTTTCACGGCTGATAGAAAATGGGTTAGTATGGAAAGCGATCGAAATAAAGAAACGCAAAAATTTTAATCGGAAGTATGAGCAAAATTGTGTTCTGCTTGTAACCGGAAGTGAAATGATGTGCCTCGAACATATGAACTCGTTCTGCTGTTTTTGCTACATGTATTCTTTAGTATGTAGCTTTATATTTTTTATAACATAATTAGATTATAATATTTTAAGGGGCGATTTCATGCAAAAATGTCTAATTGAAAATAATTTAGGTACTTCTTTATGATTTCACTACACTTTATTGTTTAATGTAGTGCGACCTTCACTATAAATAAATATAAATTTAAGTAAATCTTTACAAAAGTAAGATGTTTCTGTAACTGACTAGAAAAAGTAACGAGTAACGGCACTATGCATAAAAAAATATAAAAAACTTATGGCCGATTTCACCAACGTCACCCATGTTTAAGGGATCCCCTAAGCATAGTTAGGGGGCTGTTAGGGGACAGTTTCTGTTTAACCGACAATTAGGGGTCACCTAAATGTTAAAATGCCACCTACCTACCTACCTACTAGAAATACGGGCTCTGACGATGGTAAAACGAAATTTAATTTAGGGGCTAGTTTATGGGACTTTTAAGCTAGGGATCCCATACGTAGGTGGTAGCTTATGGGTTGTTGGTGAAATCGGGCATTAATTTACTATTGCTGTTATGAAATAAAAAATATAAATCCAAAATATTATTTTATTTGATTTATTATAGTTATATAACACACGCAAAATACCATATATTATAGTTTTATTTCTAGGGTTCAGTAGAGTTCAATAAAAATCAAAATCAAAAATCAAATTTTACCTTATTCAAATATACTTTAAGGTTTACTATACCTACATATGATAAAATAGTAAATTAACGAAATCAGTATATGAAATATTTTTTTAATTTTTTTTTTAATTTAATTTTTTTTAATTTTATTAACTGTAACGGATTGTCTATAGAATAAAGACCCCAAAAGCATAGTTTTTTTTAATTTTTTGTCTGTTTATCTGTATGTCTTTGTGCGTTTCACGTAAATAGTACTAAATCGATTTTAATAAAATTTTGTATAGTGATAACTTATTACATGTTTTTTTTTCTAAACCTCCAACATGGGGCAAGAAGTCTGTGTTTTCTAATTCTCTCATACCGGTTCTCGCTTTTATGCTTCTCGCACTTTCATTCCGCATACTATGTCTTTCTATCATTCATCCGCATTCGTTCCTAACTATCTATCTATCTATTTTATTTAGTTACTTTATTCTTATACTATGTAACACGGGGATAATAATTGGGGGTAGTCGGTAATTTTTATTTACAGTTTAGGCTTATTTATATATGCTCTTATTATTAGACTTATCCTATTTATACACTATACATTATATATGTTACCACTAATATACTATACTATATTTGTTTAACATATTATTACTAACTCTTATTTCTATTGTTTACAGTTTTACATAATTTTTTACAGTATTGCAGGAATTTATCTCTTTTTTTATTGTCTTTCATAATTTTTGGTAGTGCATTTTTATCTAGTTTTAATCCGATTTGTGCTTCTAAATAAAATCTGCCTCCATCGTGTACCGGGCACTCTAAAAGAACGTGGAGGGCAGACTCTGGACATCCAGGGTCGCAGACGCACGACTGACTCTCCTTGCACTTGAAGCGATGCAAGTACTCGGAGAATCCGCCGTGCCCCGTCAACATCTTGGTGACGAGCCTGTCCACCTCCATCTTGCCAACTATCTTATACGCCGCCGTCGCGTCCGGGAAGAACGTCTTGGTTACGCTAGCGGTCTCGCCATCTTGGTATCGCTGGTTCCATTCATCAAGCGATCGCATGCGAATGCTCCGCTATTACATGATTTTACATTTAGGATACTTAAATAACTATTTATACCTATTTAAAGAGCACCTAGACCCGAGCGAATCGAGGGTAAGTCGCTAGTGCAATATAAATATAATCACGCTATCTAATAAAAGGTCATCAACTGTTAATAAAAAAAGTAAATAACAAAACCTATTAGATGACGCCTTCACAAGTCATAACTTACAATATAAGTGAGAACGTATTATGGCATATTTTATGTTATTTTTTTTTATTTTTATTTCTTTTTATCAAACGATGATCATTATCCAACCAGACTGATTGTTTATCTAATGATATTTATTTCATATAAAAAACAGTATATGAAAATATGTATGCATGAAAATAAAGATTTTTTATAAAACAAACTTCAACTAGTTTCTCTCGATGATATCATCCAGAATCTAGATTATCTTTAAGGAATTGACACGTTAAAAGTCCATTTTCAAAGCAATATCTCAAAACGTATGGACACTAGAAAAAAAAAAAAAGTTTTAAACAAAAGTTGTATAGAATAATTGGTTTTTTTTTAAATGGTATATCCATTTATGCATTTTATTAATTAAACTAATATTTTAAGAGTTATCGGCCGAGATATAAGAACCGGTTCATTAAATGGGCCATAATCGTAAACGGTAAGTTTTACAAAAAAAAATCAGAAAACCTATGGTGCGAAATTTGATTTTCTATAAAAATAGTTTCAATAACTCTTGCCTTAAAGTGCATAGTTTCCGAGTATCGGCCAAAAAAGTTTTTTCAAGATGGCGCCTGAAGCTCCACCGGAATCAGCATTTTATGATTTTATACTCAGTAAGTGATCCTAAACCTTTTTTATCTTATAAAGTTTAGGATCACCTAAGCTTTATAAAATAAAAAAATTGGATCGGAATTTTAGTGCAAAGTTAAATTCTATTTTTACTGTAGTAAATTGAATTGCAGTTACTAACGGAAGTATCTAAAACTCCACTACTTCAAACTTCTAATATAGAGGAAAAGGCCAATGATAAGACAATAGGCATGACCTGAGTAACACATAGACTATTATTTGACACCTAGAAACACACCCGAGCAAAACGGGGGTAAGTCGCTAGTACAACACAAAATTCTATTTTATTGGAAAATACGTAACAATATATACATTTTTTGTGCAAGTTTACTCGCACTTGACCGACTTTTTCGAAATCTACGAGTACATAAAACAATGCGCGGCTTTCATAGTAATTTAAAAGTAGTGAGAAGACCAGATATTATGTTATATATATTTTAAGCATAATTTGCCTGATTGATTTTTGTGATCTCAAAATTTTTTTTTATTAAGTAAAAATTAAAACTGGTTAAATAGCCCCACATCCATTTTTTCGTACAACTGATTTTTTTCATTATTTGTACAAACCTGAGTTAAATAAAACAATGAGTCACAATCCATTGGCAAATAATTAATCTGGTCATATTTTTCCATTTTACAAAATTGAAGTGCTTTTAATTTTCTTTTTTATAGTATATTCTGCCTCCTCCTGTAATCTCTTTATCCACGACCTTGACTCTCACATTTCTGTGCTTTAAATTCAAAGCTTTCATTACAAACATTTTTATTATGTTTTTAATAGACGGATCAAAAAGTTTATAAGTTCGTAGTATTTAGTTCAGTTTTGGTGAGAAAATCTTTAATTCACACGTGCGGTTTTTGCGAATTAAAATGTTCATACAAGGAGTTCGTTAAGTTTAAAAGAAAGTTTTTCACCGTGAATTAGGGTATGTTGAAATACTAATTGCTCATATTGGATCCGTAACGACGTCAAAGCTTGTAAATGCTTATAGTAATTATAAAGTTTTTATGCTCAATACTAGCGACTTAACCTCACTTCGCTCAGGTACAACAATAGATTTATATAACAGTAGCCTCTATGCTACTCTAGGATAGCCAGAAATATGAATTAATACACTATGGAGTCTATTTGTGTACTAAATATTATCCAAATTTGTCCTGCCGTAGCTGTAGCCGAGTAGCAAACAATATATATATATATATATATATATATATATATATGTATATGTATATATATATATATATATATATATATATATATATATATATATACATACATATATATATATATATATATATATATATATATATATATATATATATAGTTTTGCATTTATAATAATAGTTCTATTATTGTACAAAATATAAAATCATAATATTATTATAATTATTATATAACTCTTTGTATTTCACGAGCTCGAAAGAGCACAGTCTTTTGGAAGCTCTTAAGAGATTCAAGTTTGTTTAATGTGACGCATCAGCCCGGATCCATCTCTCAGTAACCCATTGGGGATTGCCCAAAGATGGCCTCCGGATAATGCGTAGGGACTATGGAAAATATGAAACAACAAATAGGTTTATGGAATTTTGGACAAAACAGTTTGGATGGACTAAAAACTGAGCTATAGGATGAGCCTGTCGGACGTCCGTTCGCCTCCTCAAGAGTCTCAGATTGAATATTTGGCGAACGGTGACTCGCCCCTATTATTATGATATTATTTTTATAGGAAAATATTTTATTCTAACCCCTGGTTACTTGCATGGCTGTTATAAAAGCTTAATTATTATTATCACAAGGTATGTTTCAAACTGACTTTTATGGCGTATACGTATATAAAACTTCCAATTTTACTTTCTTCTAGTTGCTATTATTCCAGACAGCACTCAGTACTGAAAGTATATAATAAATATTTTATTTCATGTTTCTTTATTGTTCGTAAAACTTAAATTTGTTTATTCAGCAAAATTTAAGCTCCCCTGGCGCATCACATTCAAGATATCCTGCTAATAATTAAGTTATACGCACCGTACTTGCTATGTTGAACATTTTTTACAGAATATGATTGGTTAAGAAATTCAAGGAATAAACCAAAAAAAAAAAAGCATTTTGTTTTTTTTTCTATTTGTAATACACTATTATATCATTTTTCCATTGTAGTCCATTCCAAGAAGTTTAGAAGGATTTGTTTAGAAGGTGCCGTATGTCTTCATTGTTATTGTTGTATATAGTATTTATTGTTGCTTAATACAACGTAAATCTTCATTTTTAATTTAAACTTCAACTAACGAATTTACTTAAACCGTCTCAAGCACTTTACGTAATTTATAAAATGGAAAAGAGAAAAATAATTTATAATGGAAAAAGTTAACTGGTAGCGTCCTTCGACTTCGCTTCGTGTTTGTTTGGTATTTCTTATATTACTGATATGTTATATTATTTGTGTTGTAAAGAGACTTCTCATTATCACAGTATAAAAATAGTAGGGGAGCCCAAGAGGGGATTTTGGGATTTACTCAAGCGCGGCAGATTAGCATATGGGGTGATACCTTGCACTCTGTTAAGTATACGTAGTACGTCCACCATAATATGAGTTCTGTATATAAGGCCGCGCGTCTAGGGCAGCCAATCATAATATACGGTTTTTAGTAATAAATGCTTTTTATCCCGGAAAAATATACGGTTCCCGTGGGATAGGTTTGTTTTTGTTTTCCTAGAGGCGAACCCGAGCGAAGCGAAGGTGAGCCGCTAGTTATTTAATAAAACTGTGCATTCGTATCTGTATTCTCGCCGCTAAGCCTTATTTAACGATTCCCTGTAGTAATACCATTTATACACGTATTTTACCTTGCGTCGAGTAAAATATTAAATATTTTTCGGTAAAAATGAAATATACAATGGATAGATAGATAAATCCTTTTGCGGTTATTTTCAGAGTTTCTGATCAAATCTTCGTAATGGCTGTGAGCTATCCATAGGCAGTTAGAGAACGTTTTAATCGAACTACTATTATAAAATATGTATGTATGTTTGTGACTTCTTTACGCCGAAAGGTCCGTCCAGGATTTGGATGAAATTTAATTAAAACTATTTAATACAAAAAATGCTTAAAAACAATATAATAAGTCTTTAGGGTTCTGCCAGACTAATACGAAAAGCTTCATGTTATAAAAATTATCAAAACCAAATTGAATCTATACTATATAATAATCTAAATCTAATCTATATAATAATTAGTCACCAATCGTCTCATTTTAATCAATCATCACTAGTAATCTATCGAATAATCTACGAAATTGATGAGAGTCTTTAGTTGGAACTTGGAGCTTGAGCATATGATAACTTATACATAATATATTATACGGCTTTGTCTAACTTTTACGCATGTTTATTTAAGAAAACTGTATAAAACATCAAAACTTATATACCTATAAGGTACATTATTATATTACGACGACACGTTTGGCTCAGTTTGTAGTAACCCTGCTTGCTGTGCCAGCGGTCGCGGGTTCGAGTCCCGCTGGGGGCATTCATTTATATGATGAGCACGAATGCTTGTACTCCAGTCAAGGGTGTTTATATTTATAATATGTATGTATTTAAAATTATATATATGTAGTGTATCAACTATCTGGTATCCATAACACAGGCCTTGTAGCTTACCATGGAACTAGATGGTGGTGTGTGTTAATGTCCCAACATATTTATTTATATTTATATTTTATATTTATATTATTAACGACCAGAGAGTTAGGCAAATATAGACTCTTGTAAAGTATCATAATTGCTACTTAATAACACAGTGTAGATATGGATTAGTAGGACGTGATGTATAGTATGTAATCACTATAAAATATACAGTATACAGTATTTTAGATAATGACGAAAGTTTTAAATAATAATACGGCATTATCTAGTTATGTTAAAGTGAAAATGAGTTCATTTTTGTCTTTCCATAACGTAAGAATCAATTCGACTTACAGTCATAGGTAAGTATATAGCGTGTATGTGTGTTTGTATGTTTCTGTAGTACATTTAAATTTGGGTCACCAGAACGGGTTACTGCAGAAAAATAACAAAAACTAATATTAATAATTTTATATGTAACTAGCGGCTCACCCTCGCTTCGCTCGGGTTCGTCGCTAGGTACGTTTTAAGTAGATATAAATTGTTATTAGCTATCGTTAGCCATAATACATTTTAATTTTTTTTGTTAATAATATTGACAAATATTGACATTAATATTTATACGATACTAACGTCACTCAATTGTTTTGCCTTCCCGGAACCTCTCCACTAACATTTACACTTTATGGTATGGTCTTAAAGTTCAAATTGACTTTTAAGTATTATTTCGAATCTTTTGTATGGGAGTATAGAAAAGTGTTGTTTTTAGACTTTTTCAGGCATTTTTTTTAATTTTTTCTCTCCGTAAGAACCATCCTCGTACTTCAAGGGATATTCTAAAAAAAGCACATTCAGCGATTCATTTTTATATTATAGAAGATTAATTGGTAACAGTTTTGAAAAGTATACCTATGCATATACATCTACATATGAATCTGGTGCAGATTCAGAATAGTGTCGGGTAAAATTACTAACACGCAAAAAAATACCTACCGTATTTAAAACAAAATACCTACAAATGATATTAAATAATAACTTTCAGGTCGTTTTTATGGTTCCGTACCCGAAGGGTGCCAACGGAACCTTATTACTAAGCCTCCGCTATCCGTCCGTCAAGTTGCATCTCATGAACCGTAATAAGTAGAGAGTTGAAATTTTCACAGAGTATGTATATCTATTGTCGCTATAACAACAAATAATAAAAAAAACAATACAAGAAACATTTTTTTTTTAACATTCGTAATCGATCATGGAAGTTAATACATATAATATAACATATATATATATATATATATATATATATATATATATATATATACATGGAGTAAAAGTCAAACGAATATTAATAAAAAGTACATGTATAATGGTAAGGAACCCTTTGTGTGCGAATTCGACTCGCACTTGACCGATTTTTTTAAATTACATCATAAATATTGCTCTTCTATTAACTAAATTCAGCTTTTTTCAAAATGTAGTAATTTAAACTCTCATAATGTACCTACTATTAATATATTATATATACCTTTAAAATTTGGAAGCTGTAAACTTTACTTCAGTCGTAAATAATCAATATCTTCTGGGTTTTAAATGAAACTAATGTCACCAAGGTGGTTATGATCGCGAATTCCTTGTAGCTATAATTAAACCTATCGAAAATATCATGTGATAAAATGAGCCAAGTCGCCAGATGCTATAAAAACTTTTTATATTTTCTTTTAAACTATTAATATTATCTAAGTATATATTTTATTATATTTTGTTATATGATTACTATTCCAAGAGTTATAATAAATGTAGTTTAAAATAAGTTTAATGTGGAGCTCATGTATGAGCAGATATGCCTATAATAGATTTTAATTAAAACTATTCATGCTATTACATTATTTAATGATATAAAATTACATGTCCCGACTGACCGACGACTAAAAATAAAGATTGTAACAAAGTCTTCTTATTATAACATTGATAACATTAAAGAAAGGTTGGTTTAAATCTATTCCCAGACTACATGTATATAGAAAATGTATGGTTTTTCCCCTAAGTTACCATAAAACTCTGTTTTAATACTCTTTGTCACAAGTGAGGAAACTCAGATATTAAATAAAACTATCTTTTAGTATTATTTCGCAGATTTATTTAGATTTTTGGTTCCCGACGTTTATTTACAATGTCAAATGTTCGCGTAAATCTAAGAAAGTATTACTTTAACGTAAGAATATTTGTACCTATGGGAACCAGTATTCGGAGAGTAAAATTAATAATTATAAATTAAAAAAATTAAAAATTCCCTACGCAAATTAATTGTCATTTAACGATTACACTAAAATGCCTTACATCATTTTGGAAAAGAGCTGATACTCTTACACTGCTGGACCGATATTAACCAAACATAGATAAGAACCATCGCAAGGAAGCTGGCTTTCAAAGGAAAAACCCGCACCAAATTCTGTCCATCCGTTTGAGAGCTACGATGCCACAGACACACACACACAGAGAGACCTTTAAACTATCTTTCAACTATCTTTTTGCGTCGGGGGTTAAAAATATTCAACTACACACGACACCGTAGTAGCTCGCTAGTTGTATTTATTATTGTATAGCACGAAAATAACATAAGCTTTTACTGCAAATTAGTTTAGGTAAAGAGCGTACCTATTTACAATATATACTTACTATATAGTAATAGCTTCGCTACAAGTTGATATTCACTTAAAGTATCTCACGTTCAGACATAAATATTATTTTAAATATATTTTTTTGGCATCAGCCATCTTGTAACAATATTTATGAAATAATTTGTGATGACGTATCATTTGACGCATGTTTTCGTGATGTACCTTTATTATATACTAGCATTGCTCGCGGCTCCGCCCGCGTTCATATGACCAAAAACCAAATTCTTAGGTTTTACATATTAGTTTACTCTTACAATGCAGTTTTTGTATTTTTTCTCAGAAATGAGATATTTTCCCGCAGTAAAAAGTATATGTTGACCCGGATAACCAGCTATCATCATACCAAATTTCATCAAAATCCCTCCATTGGTTTTTCTGTGATGCGGTAACAGACAGACACAAAAATTCTAAAACCTATAGATTCGGACTCTGTATCGATAATAATGTCTATTTCAATAAGATTTTCCAAAAAATATTTAATGTACAGATTCGACTTAGTTACAATTTTATTATATGTATAGACTAGCGGTGTGGTTTAAAATTAGGTCAAAGTCACATTAGAGGTACCTACTGCGATGCTGGATATATACTACCTTATACTCGTATGTTGCTGCGCCATTTATAATATCACATTTCTTCACTAATCAAAATACCTAGTTACATCATATTTTTAAAAATAATAAAGTTTACAAGCAATGGTTGTATTTTTGATTTGTCGCAGCCATGTTGATCGGTGTTATTCTAAAGTTTGAAATAGCTATTATATTAGATATAAATAATGACAGCTCCAACCAATCGATAACTTTTTTTTTATTGCTTCAGCATCTAATATAGAATTTAATTAGTATACTTTTTTTTGCTATGTACAATAACAATTTTAAATATGATTTCAGGTTCATAATTTAATGTAAATGTACTACTAATTATAATTTTCTCATACAGAAATATTTTTCTTATCATTGTACAGCGCCATCTATGTAAACAACGTGGTACTTCGTGAAAGAGATTCCTGAAATTCAGAGTCGCATGTCGTCGTTTTAGTCATGGTTCTGATAAATTTGAATAGATGGCACTTTGTATATTTTAATAATATTGATAAAAAGATTCTAAAAAAGCTTTTTTAAATGTATTTGCTATGTATTGCAGCTATATATATATATACCTATTTGTCACTTAAATAACTAAATTACATGAAAAAAAATGTAGCATAAAAAGAGCCATTGTTATAATAATTATAAACAAAAAAATAAATTATATCATAAAAAAAAATTGATATTTGGGTAACAGGTAACTATAAATATAAATAAAATAAAATTATAAACTTGAATAAGTGCGAATTTAGAATTACAGTTCACCTTCTATTCAGTGATCAAGTCGGTCACAAGCTAATAACGTGTCTCATTCCGTGAATACCTTGTATCTAGTCCGTTTCCATGCGTGCTTATCTTTTGTTTTAGTAAATTAGAAATTATTTCCGTATCATGCTTAGAATGTGCGCTGTACTTTAAAAAAATCTCATTTACAACAATATAGTACGATATTTACGTATAAAAGTATGGTTTCATAACAGCTTATGACGAAATTAAAAAAACCGGCCAAGTGCGAGTCGGACTCGCGCACGTAAGATTCCGTATCATTATCTATAAAAACGGCAAAAAAAATCTTAATATATGCCCTTAATATTTGTCTGATTTTTTTATTTTTAAAGTGAATATATAACTAAATATTCTGTGAATATTTCAAGCGTCTACCTGTTTCCATTATCAAATTCAAGCAAAAACGAACAAAAAAATCCCGTTTGTTGTACGGGAGCCCCCTTAAATATTTATTTTATTCTGTTTTTTAGTATTTGTTGTTATAGCGGCAACACAAATACATAATCTGTGAAAATTTCAACTGTTTAACTATCACGGTTCATGAGATACAGCCTGGTGACAGATGGACGGACAGCGGAGTCTTAGTAATAGAGTCCCGTTTCACCCATTGGGTACGGAACCCTTTTTTTTTTTTTTTTTTTTTTAACGTTGGGAAATGCATTTACGCACGAGGTGTGGGACTCACCGGCAAAGCCAGTACTACCCACTAAAACCCAACAAAACCTTCCCCCGTCTTAATGGGGCGTCGCAGGATCGCTTACGCATTCAACTACGACGCCCCGACGGCAGGTCTGCCGAAGCAGACCACAACAACCACGGGGTTGCTCCACAGTCCACTCTGCTATCAGAGAAGTACCAGGAGCAACCCGCATGGTACACCGCCCTCCGAAGAGGGCCACCTCTTACCGCCCACCTAAGTGGGCCACCTCCCTGTGCGTTTCTTGGCTTCGCGCCCGGTTGGGTTGCCGGGCACTACTGAGCCCCCCCACCACGACAAGGTGAACGCACGTTGGGGGGGTGGGTACGGAACCCTAAAAATCTCTGCTTAGTACAAAATTGTACCCTAAAAAGCAAAGTTCACATATTTGCTTAATAAAATGTTACAGATGTTAGTTTAAGATGTTAAGGTGTTGATAAAAATATAGTCGATTTAAAATGGATATTTGGCCGTCGTCCAATACAGTTTTCTGTCAAGTCAGAAGCGACAATGCGATAACAATTTCAACAACAATATATATCCTGTTACTTGTTAATAAATTCTATCAGTTTAAGATTAAATAAACTAAACGGTCATTTTAACGATCGTAAAATACTGTGGAAGTCTTAGATTTTTTATATGTAATCAAAGGTGGAAGTATGTAAATCGAACAAATTGGATGCAACTAGCAAACAGATCATTCTTGGATAAAATTATAGAATGTATTGTTTATTTCGGTAGTGCCTATGTTCCTGTAAAAAGTAGCTTGATATTATTATTTTACAATTCTTTAGCCCTGAATGTTTCAGTGTTTCAGTATACATCGCTAAGGTACTTTGAAGCGAAAGAAAGATAAAACGTTTAAAGCTTAACTAGTAAAAATATAAAAATATTAATATTAAAATGCTAATATTTGAAAAAAAAAACATTATGATCCTAATATGTGAAATTTTTAAATTTTTTAATTGGTTTTTTTAATGTAAGACATAGTAAATGAGAAAATTTGTAAATAAGTGCACGTTGGTCGTCATCTTCAGGTTTGTAATAACTCAACAGTATTGAGTGAAGTTTATATTTTGGGCTAGCTTTATATGCTAGTTTTTATATATCATATACATACATAACGTAGCGTTAGGAAGACTAGTATTATTTATCAGATTTTTTTTCGACTTT
Source organism: Brenthis ino (assembly GCA_921882275.1). Taxonomy (NCBI): domain Eukaryota; kingdom Metazoa; phylum Arthropoda; class Insecta; order Lepidoptera; family Nymphalidae; genus Brenthis; species Brenthis ino. The sequence goes on from OV170227.1 coordinate 971,881, forward strand.
GAGTTTCGACTATAGAATGAATGAATGAAAGAAAACGAACGAAACATATTATTGAACATTTCCATAGGCTTTCTAGTTTTTACATTGGGACTTTTTTTCGAATTAAAAAGTAGCATATGTCATTTCCTGCGAAAATTTCTGTTTGTGTGTGATGTGATAATCACCTATAATATCACCAAGTAATAATCAGTTTGAAGATTTTCGTGAAAAATGGACTGACTGACAATTTCTTTTATTCTTTGTATAAGTTAAGAACATATGTATTTGGCACTTTCAGCTTAAGCTTTATCACTAGAGCTTACTTTCCTACGAAAAAGATATTCTTTTACTTTATTACGTTGAAATTAACATTTTACTTGTGAAGTTTCATGATAATGAATCTAAACATATATTAAAATTGTAACTAAGACGAATCTGTACATTAAATATTTTTTGGAAAATCTTATTATCGATTCAGAGGCCGAGTCTATAGTTTTTAGAATTTTTGTCTGTCTGTCTGTCTGTTACCGCATCACGAGAAAACCACAGGACAGATTTTGATGAAATTTGGTATGATGATAGGTGGTTATCCGGGTCAACATATAGGATACTTTTTACCGCGGGAAAATATCTCATTTTTGAGAAAAAATACAAAAACTGCATTGTAAGAGTATATTAATATGTAAACCCTAAGAATTTGGTTTTAGTTCATCTGAACGCTGGCGGAGCCGCGGGCAGTGCTAGTTAAAATATATAACAAAAAGGCACGGCTTATAAAAAACTCCCTCATTACACGGGGGTGCTAGATTTTCCTACCTATTTGAAATTTGGTAATTTTTGCTATTTTAACACAGATACAAAAAGAACTTATTATTTGTTGTATTAAAACTTGACTTGTAAAGATAAAGTACCTACGAGTACGTAAAACTATACGTATTTGAATTTTCCTTGAATTTAAATTGATTAAGTAAGGTAAAAGTTTCACATAAAAGTGGTACAAAGTTTCGGATCTGAAATGCAAATCTGAATTTAACTCTTTATAAATGTATTTTTAATTTAACAACATTTTGCTACTTTATTTTATAGCGCAACTAATATTGTTTTGTGATAATATTTTACATTGATTATTTTATTATTGATATATATATATATATATATATATATATATATATATATATATATATATATATATATATATATATATTATTGATTTAATTGAATATATTTTAGTAAAATCTTATGAATTGCTGGATTATTAAACTTTTTCAACGATACAAAATACAATATAGATATGTTCAGTATATTATTTGGTACGTGAAAAGATTCAATAAAAAAACAGTAAAGACGCTTGCAAACTTTAACAGCAACTCAGTTATAGTTATAGCATATCATAAAACTTGCTTATTTTATTTATTTCTCGTACTATTGAAGGATGTCACCGGATTTTTTTTATGGGACTAAGGGAGCAAACGGGCAGGAGGCTCACCTGATGGAAAGTGATCACCGCCGCCCATGGACATCTGCAACACCGCAGGGCTTGCAGATGCGTTGCCGGCCTTTAAGGAAAGAATACGCTCTCTTCTTGAATGTGGCCAAGTCGTAGCGGTTTGGAAAGACCGCCGGCGATAGCTGGTTCCACAGAGTGGTTGTGCGAGGTGTGGTTGTGTGTGGTGGTGTGGATGGACTTTAATATTTTAGAGTTACATAGAGTTTAAAAAAAAAATTATTACTAACAGTACCTATGTATTGTGTCCATGTCACAGTCCATCTGTGTACAAAATTACAATCAAATTCGTCCACCCGTTTCCGGGTGAAGGTGTAACAAACACGCATACATACAAACAAACTCTCACAAAATACAATAATAGTAAGATTAAGAAAATCTATACTAGATTAACATATCTTTACATATTTACATATATATACGAATTAGTGAATGAGTAGATGTAACAATAATTTGCATTAATGGAATTTTATTAAAATCAAAAATTGATTAATATATACTAATGTTTTATAAGGAAGCAGCGAGCGAAATATTTTCTAAAGTAAACCAACTGAGAAGAGGTTAATATTCAAGGTTGAAAGTACAATTATCCTTAGTTCGCGAGAGCGCTTGAAAAATATAATAGCCTATTTGATGCGGTCACACAGCAAACTGCAAAAGCTTCTAATGAGAGACTTTCACAGCGTAGCCAACTACTACAATTTACTTACTAACCACGAAAAATATATTTTCTTATAACTTTGTTAGGTAATAAGTTGATTTTACAATAATTGTAATAGAGATATTCAACAACTATTAAATGAAATCACACTTGTATTATAAACATGAAAGTCTGTACGTGTGTGTACGTTTGTGGAAATGTGAGTATGAATGTTTGTTACTCTTTCACGCCAGAACGGCTGAACGGATCTAGATGAAATTTAGGACAAAGATAGATTATAGTCTGGAACAACACATAAGCTTTTTATCCCGGAAAAATGTACGGTTCCCGTGGGATAGGTTTGTTTTTGTTTTCCTAGAGTATAACATATAAGGACGCACCAAGTGTAGCGAGGATATGTGGCTAGTTAAATATAATAGTATTATATTCATGTACATTGAAAGCATTATATAAATTTAGATTTTCTCAGCGAAACCCAATATAGTACTTTGTTAAAACCCGATGAAGCGTCAAAGCAACAAAGAATAATTAATTTCAAATATTTATCTTCTTTTTATATAATGTAAAAGTGAGCGCGTTTGATTCATAGCTAGATTCTACCTTTTACGATATAACTGTAAATTGTTTACAAATATCGTGAATACGTGAAAAATGTATGAATCGTGTGAGACGTATCTTGAAGAGAAAGAGATCGTGTAAGTCTAATTTAACACAACGTCCATATTATTATTAGCATACATTTTCAAATATATTTATTAGTATAGTACGTACAAATACAGATATCAAAAAGTTGCAAAGCAGACTGAGGGAGAGACCCACCCTGATTTGTGCAAGCATTACGTAAACGCGGTCGATACGATCGTACCACGCGGGGTCGTGACAATGAGGACCTATTATTTGTGAATTGCGATAGCTTTAATATAAGATTAAACTATCGAGTTGACTTTATTAAATTATTGTGCCGCGTTTTAAAAGCGCCTATGTCATATGTACAATATGATATATGTACAATATGATATATGTACAATGTAAATATATGACGTTATCCAATATCGCGTGCACTATGCTCTATCAAATTCATAATATATGTGGGTATCATGTCTTGAAATTATATGAATTTAAAAAAAAAATATGAATGCTTACTAATATTACAAATGTGATGTATAGATGGATGTTTGTTACTCAATCACGCCAGAACGGCTGAACGGATCTGGATGAAATTTGGCACAGAGATAGATTATGGTTTGGAATAGCATATAGGCATATTTTTATCTCGAAAAATGTACAGTTCCCGTGGGATAGATTTGTTATATCTATATTTCACACATAAATATTTTTCAAATTAAATTTGAGTGAAAGTTTTGTTTAAAAAAATGATTTAGTTGTTTAGAATAGGTATATGTATTTTAGAACATATAGTGTTAAAATTCGATAAAGTCTTATATTAAGCTTTTACAAAAGTTTGTGCATTTTATGTTTTTTCGTTTTGAATATATCTACAAGTATGTAGCTTTAAGTGGAATGATGAAACCTTAAAGTTGAACAGTGGTGCTCCATAATAGGCGGAAGTAAATTAACCAAGACACTCTCAGAAGGGTAAACAATGATATTCACATTACGCAGCCCTTTGTTCTTGTAATTTCGTTATTTTATGACCAACCATTTTAGTTAGTGTAAAATTCTGAAAAATAAATGAAGCAGTGAAAATATCTATAATAATATTATATAGAAGGTAAAGTTTATAAGTTTGTGAATTGTGAGTTTGTGACGTGAACCGAACGTACGGCCGACGTAACCGTTTTTAAAACATAAACCGATTTAGATGAAATTGTTAAAAAAGATAGTTTGAGACCCTAGGAAGGACATAGGATACTTTTTATCCCGGAAATCATCCCTTAAGGGGGTGAAAATGGGAATAAAATTTTGTATGGGAAAGCAAGCTAGGGACGAACCCGAGCAAAGCGAGGGTGAGTCGCTAGTACATTATATACATAATTAATCTCACTCATGTAATATGAATTTTAACATCATAAGTTTTTTAGATTATATGTATAGTTTATAATAAAGAATAATTATTAGAATTATCACGTGTAATAAGTGTTATTATTAGGTAAGCTCTAAAAATGATGTAGCTGTAAAAGCAAGAACGTAGATTAAACATAATTTATGATAGTGCCCAGCTGGCTCGCTAATTTGGCGCGCAGCAAATTTTGGTGTACCTACTTACTTTCACAGTTTCATAATGAAAGGTATCAATTACATTGACGAAAACTAAAATATATCACACATGGTTTATTTTCTTATTACATCACATAATTCTTAATTTTTTTATGTTTGTCCAATGTTGGTTTTAAGTAAGGTAAAAGTTTCACATAAAAGTGGTACAAAGTTTCGGATCTGAAATGTCATGTCAATTCTTAAAAGGTCTTTTGATATTTTGTTTACATTTTTTTTTCAGTTACTTTAACTAAACTCATCGCTTAGATTTATAAAATATTTTTGGTCTAATTATTCAAAACCATTATGGTTTTCTTTGCTCTAGTATTCTACCTATATAAAATGATGCTTCTTAATATCAGTTTTGTGTTGTGATTTGATAGTACTTGAAGGGTTAAACCAATAACTGATTTTTAAAGTCAGTAAATATTCAACCAAGACTTAGAAAATGATTTAGCAAATGTTATTGGTGGAACCCAATTTCGAGCAGTAATGGGGCAGCTCAAACGGAAATATTTCTTCGTCAGTTCTTAAGAAAATATCGATGTGCTACTTCTAATACGTCTCTTTTTGAGAGTTAAATGATTAAAGAACCTAACACCCTCTCCCTATTCAATTCCATTCCATTTATAAAATACAATATACTAACTTGATATAAAAATTATATAGAAATGTTGCAAAACTTGAATAAGTTAGAGGGACGACATCTGATTTTAAAATGCATACATGCAAACTCGTATACGATTAAGCGAATAACGTTCTATGTATGTACCTACAGATGGAAGCGCATATGATCCTCCATTTACAGATATGGAATATCTGGAAATGATTCTTTCAAGTTAAAATCTATACATATAATAAAATTGTAACTAAGTCGAATCTGTACATTAAATATTTTTTGGAAAATCTCATTGAAATAGACATTATTATCGATACAGAGTCCGAATATATAGTTTTTAGAATTTTCGTCTGTCTGTCTGTATGTATGTCTGTCTGTTACCGCATCACGAGAAAACCACTGGACAGATTTTGATGAAATTTGGTATGATGATAGCTGGTTATCCGAGTCAACATATAGGATACTTTTTACCGCGGAAAAATGTCTCATTTCTAAGAAAAACAAAAACTGCAATGTAAGAGTATACTAATATGTAAAACCTAAGAATTTGGTTTTTGGTCAATGCTAGTTTTAAATAAGAATAGAAATGACACCCGTTCGCTGATAAATGGATATTATACTATAAAGACAATCTCTTTAGTCTAGTGGCTAGCACGTATGGTTACAGATCCGGAGGATCTGGGTTCAAGTCCAAGGTTGGACCAAGTTATTGGGTTTTCCTGTGAATACATTTTCATTATAAGCATTATAAAGAGAAGTTGTGGGAAGTCTCTCACCTTTCGTGCCGAATTGTCATCTCATCGAGTTTTGAGAGTAAAAGCGCAGTATATACTAGCGACTTAACTTCGCTTCCCACGGGTGCGTCGCTAGTTAAATAAATAGAGTTATTGCGAGTGTAGCTACCTTAGGAGATAAACATACATATGCTACGGCGGACTTTTCTGTAGACTTTTTTAAACCTTTAAGATCTATATAATACTTTCTTATATTTACGCGAATATTTGACATTTTAAATAAAGGAGAGTCTCTCCCGTGACCATGATTGTTGTAAAGCATTCGAAACGTCGGGAACCAAAAATCAAAATAAATGCGCGAAATAATCCGAAACGATAGTTTTATTTTCTTTAAGATCTATGAATTTCTACTACATTATTCTGATACCTACGTCATAAGACTTAGCCAGTGTCAGCCACGTAAATTTCAAAGGACAGATCCAGTTATTGTGTTTTTCCGTGGAATTTAAAGATTATCTTGTAGTAAAAGGTATCTAAATGTTAACCCGAATAATAAATTATCAATGCACAAAATTTGAAATCGGTTCAGGTCAGGTCATACAGAAAAACAGACATAGAGATAAACACAAAAATTTATATATATATATATATATATATATATATATATATATATATATATATATATATATATGTGTATATATATATTGGCTACATATATATATCTATATATATATATGTAGCCAATATTTTCACGCTACACTTCCAGTAACACCTTATTCCGTAACGGTCATGGAAGAGCGCCAAAGCAATTAAATCGTGAAGCCGCACGCGACCGTCTCTCGCTCTCAGAAAGATTCTCAGTGAATCGCTGGCATTTAGTCTTGCATCTTAGATAATAACACAACACCTGATTTACATTTACGATTTATTTGATGGATAGTGGGTAGGCTGTAGACAAAATGTAAACTTTTAATAGATATAAATTCTTTTTTATTGCTCAAAAATAGGAGTATTTTAACTCCAACTGGAAGATGAAAACTGTGTTAACAGCCAAGAAAACAAAAATGCAGCTTCTAAAGTCTAAACCTAATTCAAAATTTAAAGAAAATATCTTCACGGTTCCAAATAGTTACACGAATTTTGACACGAGTAAATGTGTATACAAACAAGATGTTAAAGAAATAATTCGATTTTAACAAAAAAATAACCATGTGACATATTGTATGTAACCAAGGACTCAAATAAACAAGTAAATTTAAATAAATTTAAATATTTCGAAACGATTCACTCTAGACAATACCAAAACGGTTTGTAATTTAAGTATGTGTGGCATGCATGTTTCTCTTTGTATGTACATATATATGTATGTATATCATGAATCATGACTGATTTTTAAGTAACTGACATTATGCATGTCAAATAAGTTTTTAGTGTTTTTAAAAATATATTATACTAGCATTGCCCGCGGCTTCGCCCGCGTTCAGATGAGCAAAAACCAAATTCTTAGGTTTTACATATTAGTATACTCTTACATTGCAGTTTTTGTAGTTTTTCTCAGAAATGAGATATTTTCCCGTGGTAAAAAGTATCCTATATGTTGATCCGCATAACCAGCTATCACCATACTAAATTTCATCAAAATCCCTCCAGTGGTTTTTGTGTGATGCGGTAACAGACAGACAAGCAGACAGACAAAAATTCTAAAAACTATAGATTCGGCCTCTGTATCGATAATAATGTCTATTTCAATGAGATTTTCCAAAAACTATTTAATGTACAGATTCGGCTAAGTTACAATTTTATTATATGTATAAATTACATATACATTCGTGATGTTTATTTGCTTGCAATTATAATAAAATAATGTTGAACCTTTAATGCTCCTCGTAAATACGAGTATTAAACCTATTCGCCTAAGTTGACTAGCACCATATATTCAAGAGACCACATCACTTTGGCTCAAGCTCTTATAACTTCTAATGTGAATGAGCAATATTTAGTAGCCGTATTGGATAATGTGCTTATTTTGAACGTTAAAGCGTAAACGCGGCGTTTGATTGATACCCAACAAGTGTTATCGAAAAGTCCAAGAGAAAGGAAATTATGTAGATAATATAATGTCTTAACAATAAAGATAACTTCTGTCTCGTTGGTTTAGAGTGTAGTTTATGTGGCTGCAAAACAGAAAGTTCTAGGTTCAAGTCTTGGGTGGGCCAAAAAAGAGGTATTTGGTGTGTAAAGGTATGTGTAAAGAAAAAGCTATCAGAGAAGTACCAGGAGCAAGCCGCATGGTACACCGCCCTCCGAAGAGGGCCACCTCCCACCGCCCACCGAAGCGGGCCACCTCCCTGTGCGTTTCTTGGCTTCGCGCCCGGCTATATTGCCGGGCACTACTCCACCGCCCCGCACCACGACAAGGTGAACGTACGTTGGGGGGCCTTACCTGTTGGCCCTGCAGCCTGATTTCTGTTCGTGCCGGTTAGCAGCTGCTGTCCTGTCGAAGAAAATGAAATGTATACTTGTGCTTGCTAGAATAAAGGGGAGAGAAGTAGCCAATGTCACTCACGTATTATTTCTGGTGTGTAAAGTATTGGGAATGAAGTAACGAAAAAGTAATTTTGTTTTGTGTTATAAGATTTTAAATCAAACTATCTTTTAGAATTTTTACGCGGATTTATTTTGATTTGAAGTTTCGAATGTTTTACAGCAATTCGAATTCGCAACGTCAAATCAAAATAAATCCACGACCAAATCCGAAAAGATAGTTTTGTTGAAAATATCAAAAACTAGCAGACACCGCGGCTTCGCTCGCGCTAAAACTACATAAAAACTTAAAAAAAAATGAAAAGCGACTCTTCATCCCATTTTAGCCCCCTTAAGGGATGATTTTCGGGATAAAAAGTATCCTATGTCTCAAACTATCTTCTTACTAAATTTCATCTCAATCAGGACAGTAGATCCAGAGATTATCATTTATTTAATATTTTATAGAAGTTGAAAAAAAAGAACACAATTGGAGGTTTGAAAAAAGTAAAAAGTTATTAGATTATCGCGTGTATCCTCTACAAGATTGACTTTAAAAAAATCTTTTGTCTATTTTATTTTTTCGTAAAAACGTTTGATTAAGTAAAAATACACCATGTAGCTACTTACATATAGTGCCTTTGTATTTATACTATGTATGTGAGACTCATTTGCTTTAAACGATTGCTCCAATAGCTGTAAAGTTTAAGAGCCCTATAAATTGTATGTAATAAATTTAATGTTTGTACATACCATTGTAACGTGTTATACTAACACACATATACAAATATTGCACTAATAAAATGAACTGTTGTCATTTTGAAATCCATTATTGGTACATATATACATATGTATTTATAACTAGCGACTCACCCTAGCTTCACTCGGGATCGTTCTTGGCTTCCCAATACAAACTTTCATCCCCATTTTCACCCTATTAAGGGATGATTTTCGGGATAAAAAGTATCCTATGTCGTTCCCAGGATCTCAAACTATAATCATCATCTACCAAATATCATCTAAATCTAAATGACACGGGGATGAAAGTTTGTATGGGGAATCAATATAGGGACGAATCCGAGCGGAGCGAGGGTGAATCGCTGGAATTATACAAGTACAACGAGCGCTACCTTCTGTCAAATTATTGGCATAAGTCTCAATTCAGATCAAATATCTATGTGGTCACTATATTTCATCCAAAAATCCTTTCAGCGGGGAGGAATAACTAACTATTACACAAATAAACTTTCGGATTTATTAAAGTAATGTGCTGCATGAAAATCTTAAGCCTCTATATAAACTAGCTAACGGGTCGAACTTATAGAGCCATAATGTAATAAATATAGAAGAAGTTATTCTGTTCCAAAGCAGTCACTTGTTGCGTCAGATCGTAAAATTAAAAAGTGACTCATTTATCATTAAATGTTACAAGAAAATTTATGTATGTGTGTATGTATGCAGCCCTTTTTGATGTCCCACTGCTGGGCACGGGCCTCCCTTCAATACGAGGGGGATCAGGCCATAGTCCACCAGGCTGGCCAAGTGCGGGTTGGCGGACTTCACATGTCTTTAGAAAACTTGCTAGGTTCTCTCAGACATGCAGGTTTCCTCACGATGTTTTCCTTCACCGTAAGGCAAGCGATAATCATGTTAGAAATGATTCGCACATGAAAATATCAGAGGTGCGAGACCCGGGATTTGAACCCGCTTCACTCGGTTTCCCAAGCGAGCGCGTTACCACTGGGCTACCACTGCCTACAAAAATTTATACTTATGTTTTTTTTACTAAACATAATAAATAAGTATAATGCAGGTACAAGCAAACTCCCCCCCAACGTGCGTTCACCTTGTCGTGGTGGGGGGGCTCAGTAGTGCCCGGCAATCCAACCGGGCGCGAAGCTAAGAAACGCACAGGGAGGTTGCCCACTTCGGTGGGCGGTGGGAGGTGGCCCTCTTTGGGGGGCGGTGTACCATGCGGGTTGCTCCTGGTACTTCTCTGATAGCAGAGTGGACTGTGGAGCATCCCCATGGTGTGGTGGTCTGCTTCGGCAGACCTGCCGTCGGGGCGTCGTAGTTGAATGCGCAAGCGATCCTGCGACGCCCCATTAAGACGGGGGAAGGTTTTGTTGGGTTTTAGTGGGTAGTACTGGCTGTATTACGCCGGTGAGTCCCACACGTCGTGCGTAAATGCATTTCCCAACGTTAAAAGAAAAAAAAAAAAAAGGTACAAGCAAACTAGTTTACGTTTTTTTCTATGTCAATGCATGCAAAGTGGACAAAACCAGACTTCAATATGAAATTGTCTTAAGATATACTTATATATGCTCTGATAATTTTAATCTATGCATTTCGTAATAAATAGTAAAAAAGCGAAATCTATATATAAAATATTTTAAAACAATGACTGTTATGTGTTGTGTACATAATATAGAGCCGTATATTCGGCCGAGCTGTCCTTTATACGTAAAATTACAATGATTTATTACATAAAATTAACATATTTGACAAATATGTGCAGAAAAATCACTCATATTCATGGGAAAATACAAAATTTACTTCGGTAACTCATGTAAATCTATATAGTACATAGTATACAGCATAGAACACATAGATATGTACATACATAGTATAAAGCAAAGTCCATGTCTGCCTCTGTTTGTTTCGCCGCTTACTTCTTCTAAACCACACAACAGATTTTGATACGGTTTTGACTAATAAGAAGAGCGATAAACGAGAGAGCTTGTTGAATTATGTTTCTATCAAAAAAAAAAACTGTTATCAAACGTTTACATAGCTAACTCTGGCCAAACATTAAGAGAAACATCAAAACAATGTAGGTAGAAAATTATAGGTTTTAAAAAGGACTAAGAAATCTGCGATAGCATCTGTGTATCTCCTTTATCTAAGATACACTCACCATAAATATTTTTTTCTATTTAAAACATATCTAGACGATGTACCTAGACTTAGGGATGCACCCCAGTGAAGCGAGGGTACTTACCATCCCCATGGAGTCGCCACAATCGCAGAAGTTACAGATTGCGATAGGTATATATTAATGATTATTTTACATTTTAGCTATTTTTACCCAATTTATATTAACTAAACTCGTTTATCACACTTTCTATTAGTAAAAAACTTGCTACTAATAGTTTTGTATAAATCATTGAATTTTTTGTATGAAGGATAACTTGATCGATCTAGTCACTATGTTTTCTCGTGGAAAAGAAAGATTTTCCTATAATAAAAGATATCCTAAATATTCACCCGAATAATAAATTATCGCTACACTAAATTTAGTTAAAGTCCGTTCTGTAATTTTTACGTGAAAACGATGTTTTCAACCATTACAGAAATTTCAAAATTACAGTTTTGGGGTCTATATTATATATACAAAACGTAACAGTAATTGCTTCTACATAAAACATTGCATACACAGATTTCACATTGTTACTATCTATACATATAATAAAATTGTAACTAAGCCGAATCTGTACATTAAATATTTTTTTGGAAAATCTTATTGAAATAAACATTATTATCGATACAGAGTCCGAATCTATAGTTTTTAGAATTTTTGTCTGTCTGTCTGTCTGTCTGTCTGTTACCGCATCACAGAAAAACCACTGGAGGGATTTGGATGAAATTAAGTATGGTGATAGCTAGTTATCCGGGTCAACATATAGGATACTTTTTACCGCGGGAAAATAGCTCATTTCTGAGAAAAAATACAAAAACTGCACTGTAAGAGTATACTAATATGTAAAACCTAAGAATTTGATTTTTGGTCATCTGAACGCGGGCGGAGCCGCGGGCAATGCTAGTTTTATTATATGTATAGATCATGTGGCGTGTAAATGTAAAAAGACAATCACATATGTTTACTATTTCTGTAGGTTACAACCACAGACCACAGACCACTAACAAGATTATATTACTGCTTGTTTCCTTTTATTTAGAAATAATGTTAAAAAACTAAGGTTCAAATGTTAGTACTTAACGAAGCATTTCATCCTGCATTTTCTCTTATTGGACACGAAGATATTACGTAGATAACAGTTAGCGTTTTATTTGAATTTATTACCTAGATTACTTTAAGAATTATTATCTTAACTACGACATGAAGGTTGGAATGGAAATAATACTTCGAAGCTGTCAAGCTCTTGCCAGTTTTATTGTCAGTTACAGCTGAGCCTGTTGAGCGTCACGCTTTTGCTTCGTTTATTTAAAATGACATGTTGACGATGGCAAGTCGTTGGGGTTCTTTCAAATAAAGTCAAGGATTCTAAATAGTGGTAGAAATACTATTTTATTGAATTTAATGAAAGTAAATAATAATAAAACTTACTCCAAAATATCTCACAAGGCCGATCGGATTTATGGTCTGGTAGGTTTGTCACATACGAATTGAGTGACAGGGTAAGCCAAAAGTGAACCTTTGCAGGGTTTCGTTAACGATTTAATAAAAAAAACGTTGATTGTTCTACATTTTAACATTTTAATGGAAAGCAGCGGAACGCTTGCTATTGCTATAAACGATCGATATATATTAAAGAATTTTGATAAGGTAGCAAGTATTAACGGAAGTGGTTGTAAATTAACTTTTATGAGTTGTTATCGGGCTATGCCCTTTACTTTTATGTATTAGGAGCGGAAATGAACTGTAAAAGAAAATTAAAATTACTTTTGTACTAAAAAGATATACTGATTTGAAAATCACATTTAAAGTAATTTAGTATAACAGATGGAGATATATAGGACCAATTTTGAAGTATAATTTGCGTAACAAACACACAAAAACTATACAACCAAATTTAATTGAGATCCTCCATCTTTTTTGATATCTGTCAATAAAAATAATTATCATATTATGTAACTTTTTATAATAAGAATCAATCGTTTTCATTTTTTTATTATTTTCAAGTATCAAAGCTATTTCTTTCTACATACATCGTAGAAATCTCTTTAATACACTCAGGTATTTTAAAGCTTTATATTGTCATAAATGAATAGGGTCTGAAAGTCTATTGTGAAGCTCTGAATTCGGAAACGATGGTTAAAGTTTTTGTGCAAGGGTCCGGAGTTCGGGCATGTTGCGTCACAGGCGGTCGATACGGCGGCGCAGCCCGCGGCGCTCCGACAACGAAATCACCAACTTTTTAGTACTTTTTTTTACATTCTTCTTGTTATTGCTCTTTTTCTTTTACTGTTTCACAATTAATAGGTTTGCGGTACACAGAAGTCGGATGGAAACAGACTGTAAACGTTTGAAAAGGGGTATCCCTTTGTGAATTAAAAAGCAAATATACGAAGAAACCTTACGGATTAATACTTTCCTGCCTTGGTTTTCCATATTTTGTTTTGGAAACAGTTTAATTCTCATTTTAGTAACTCATTTATTGCTTAACTTTTAAATATGTCTAATCTATACTTTAATATTATAATTCTTTGTAGTAGTGGTATTTAAGTTATTTTTTTTAATAACGTTAATCGATTTAATCATTTATATGGTGTAAATATAATGCTAACATTAACAGTATATAAATTCAAATTGTATTCTGACATTTTGAATTTTTTTAATGTATTTTTTTTTTCTTTTCAGGTAAGTGTATGGCAGCATGGCACATAACAGTAAAGGTAGTAAACTATATCTATTATATATATTTTTTAGTTATACATATAAATCGATATCTACAATATCAACTAATTATGTCCAACAAAAGCTACAGTCAACAACGTTTTAATGTATTTCAAAGTGTAAAATGATATATTATTCTTATGTTATTAAATTCTAGCGACTCACCCATAGAGTATATTGCTACATATATAAAGACTCACCCTCGCTTAGCTCTCAGGTTCATCCCTAGGTATGTTTTGACGCTAAGTACCAATGGATTGTAGGTTTCGTTTTATATATTTTTTTCGATATTTTTTCCGATGTTTTAATAGTTATTCTACTATTCGAGTAAAGATCTTAAAAATCGGTAAAGCAGTTCTCGAGTGTTATTACAAACCCGACTTTGTTTTATACATATCTGTATGTCTCGCTTCGCTCGGGTTCGTCACTAGGTATGTTTTAAATAGATATTAGCCAGTGTTAGCCATGAAAATTTTATTTTTTTTTGTGATTTTTTTCGATGTTTTAATATTTATTATCCTATTCCGGACTAAGAGAAATTCAAAAAATCAAATGTCATAAAAATTGGTCCAGCCGTTCTTGAATTTTAAATGGTGTAACTAACACCTCTTTTATATATATAGCTATAAGATATAGATACATAGATTAGCAACATTTGAAAAGAGTATTTGATCTAATATATTACAAGTTTTTTTTAAATTCATTGTAGAAATATTAGAACAATACCGTATTCTGGTAGTACCAAAATATCTTTTACATCGTTAATTTTCACCGTAGACACTGTTTTTTCATTACAGAAAACCCACGTGTCTGATTTTTATTATTTCTTGGGTTGCCTATTTGAATTATTTAATTTCAAACTCCCATTAAATAGATATATACCATTCGGGTTTCCACAGACACTTTAGGTACATAGCTGAAAATTTGAATAGTTTTCACATACCAATTGTAGAGCTTACATTTCGATATGTTTCGATATAATAAAGAGGGGAATCATAGATTATACTATATTTATCCTGATAATTTATCAATGTCACCAATGAAATGTTTATGTTTGGATATTAATCAACGTAGCTCGCTGAAATGAAAATAATTTATACGATTTCCCGGCTTTCTTTCCCATTACATTTTTTTTGTAACCTTCACCACCTTTTGTGGAAAACGAGCATATCTTTTAATTGAAAGAAAGGTAGACGCTATACTGCTAGCATGAATGTTTGTTTCTTTTAGCCCAAAGGCTTTTTGTATAACTTCTTGACATTCAGACATTGTTAGGTGACTCTTACACGTGGTTTTTTTCCTCATTTTAAAGAGAAATATATAAAAAACACTCTTTTTGCATGTTAATACTTATAAAGTCACTAGCGGCTCACCCTCGCTTCTCTCGGGTTCGCAAGAACAAAACCAAATCAATCCCACGGAAACTGTACATTCCAGGATGAAAAGTAGCCTATGTGCTATTCCAGACAATAATCTATCTTATCGCCACATTTCATCCAGATCCGTTCAGCCGTTCTGGCGTGATTGAGTAACAAACATCCAAACATCCATCTAAGCTTTCATATTTATAATATTAGTTAGATAACAATTTAGGCAACTTCATATTGTAAGCATTATAATGTTTATTTATATCTCCATTAAATAATTTTACTAGAACAAAACACAAAAACAAAAAAGCAGCTTTAATAAATAAATAATATGTCACTATAATAATAATTTAATAAATCATAAGCGTAATATATTAATTTTAAAATACCTATTTTTATCTGTTGGTTAAAAGAAACTACTACCAGATGAAATAGTAGGATAATACACTACAAAATATTTTAGAAAGAAAGGCGTCAGTAACTTGTAAAATTTTCCTTTTAACTAAAGTTAATTTGAACGGCACTGGCATGATATTGTATATGGAATCCTTCTTTTGCTATATAGTGTACACAACCACGTGAATATCAGCAAGGCAGGTCGTAACTAGCTTTCTATTCAGTTTGCTACAGTCGCTAATGACATGCTAATGAGAGTGTAAATGTTGCTGAACTAGTTAATACATTGTTTTCTACTCGACGCACCATCAGCTGTTTTTGTGCTGACTCCGTATAAATCCTTAACTTAATATTATGTTCATTAATTCAAGCTATACTGTAAAATATTTAAAATATTATGTTATATGACTCACCCTCGGTCCGCTCGGTTTCACCCCTAGTGACAATGTAGGTTTGTATGTATTTTTAATACCGAATCATAAAAAAAATGGCTAAAAAATAAAAAAAATTTTTTTGGGCTGGACCACCCTTATCACTTAGGGGTATGAAAAATTGTTTCTCAGACCTACTGAATATAGACACAAATTTCATAAGAATCGGTCAAGCCGTTTCGGAGGCGTTTTGTTACAAACACTGTGACACGAGAATTTTATATAGGTATAAGATATACTAGAGTCTTACCCTCTTTTTTTTTTTTGTTTTTTTTAACGTTGGGAAATGCATTTACGCACGAGGTGTGGGACTCACCGGCAAAGCCAGTACTACCCACTAAAACCCAACGAAACCTTCCCCCGTCTTAATGGGGCGTCGCAGGATCGCTTACGCATTCAACTACGACGCCCCAACGGCAGGTCTGCCGAAGCAGACCACAACAACCACGGGGTTGCTCCACAGTCCACTCTGCTATCAGAGAAGTACCAGGAGCAACCCGCATGGTACACTGCCCTCCGAAGAGGGCCACCTCCCACTGCCCACCGAGGTGGGCCACCTCCCTGTGCGTTTCTTGGCTTCGCGCCCGGTTGGGTTGCCGGGCACTACTGAGCCCCCCCACCACGACAAGGTGAACGCACGTTGGGGGGGAGAGTCTTACCCTCGCTTTGCTCGGGTGCGTACATATACTTGCGTATAGTTGCGTAGCGTTGCTACAGTTTTAATAGATTTTTGTAAGAGACACAAGTATTCTCGGATTACTTACTGGCAAGACTCGAACACAAAATGTAAAAATGATTAAGAAACAAAAACTATTTTTATTTTTATATTTTTTTTTATATGGTTTTCACATAACTCTCTTGGTTTATACGGTGCACCCCATTAAAGTTCACATTCGGCATAACTTTTTCCGACATCTTCAATAACCATCGTTATATTTTAGCCAATTTACACAAAACCCTTATAAATTATCCCCTAAACCTTCCTCATAAATAAAAATCCGTTCGGTACTTTTGAGCTTATCGCGTTCAGGCAGACAGACACACAGATAGACGCAGCGGGGGGACTCTGTTTTATGATATGTACAGATAAATATGTACCTATCTAATATATATTATAATGAAAATTATTATTATAATTAAATAATAATTTTCATCACGTCAATCGAAACAAATCACGTATTTTCAGGACTTAATAATTTTATAAAATTTTATTACTCACATAGTAAAGCTATTATTATATTGTAAATATTATTAAGATGATACATATATGTATACGTGTGTATTGCGTACAGAGATAGCCTTTGAAACAAAGCGGGGTGGCAAGAATGAAACAAAACGCTCAAGACTTGAGCACGATAAAAATATAAATGATAAAAGATTTCGTAAAAGAAGGCGAGAAGCAATATCGATTTACTTACGAATGTCTATATAAAATTAGAGATATTCTTAGATGTTTGATAATTTCTGTACAACCTAAAGGAATGATGTAAAAAAGTGCAAATAGTGCGTAACATGTACATACTTGCATAATAGTAATCGACCTTCTTAAACTGATTTTACAATCTTACTATCGTCATGAGGCAGTGGTAGCCCAGTGGTAACGCGCTCGCTTGAGAAACCGAATGAAGCGAGTTCAAATCCCGGGTCTCGCACCTCTGATATTTTCATGTGCGAATCATTTCCAACATGATTACCACTTGTCTTGAAGGTGAAGGAAAACATCGTGAGGAAACCTGCATGTCTTAGAGAACTTAGCAAGTTTTCGAAAGACATGTGAAGTCCGCCAGTCCGCACTTGGCCAGCGTGGTGGACTATGGCCTGATCCCCCTCGTATTGAAGGGAGGCCCGTGCCCAGCGGTGGGACGTTAAAAAGGGCTGAATACACACTATCGTCAGCTGCAAAAAACGTCTACGGGTAGCAATTAAAATCCATATCCATAAATCCAATTCGGGTTCGGCCCTAGACAAAAACAAGACTATCCCATGGGAACCGTACATTTTTTCGAGGTAAAAAGTACCTACGTGCTATTCCAGACTATAATCTATCTCTGTGCTAAAT
The DNA here is from genome assembly GCA_921882275.1 of Brenthis ino. NCBI lineage: Eukaryota > Metazoa > Arthropoda > Insecta > Lepidoptera > Nymphalidae > Brenthis > Brenthis ino. The sequence goes on from OV170227.1 coordinate 990,009, forward strand.
TTCATCCAGATCTGTTCAACCGCTCTGACGTGAAAGAGTAACAAACATCCATCCATCCATTCACCTTCACAAACTTTGACATTTATAATATTAGTATGTATAGTACTATTTTCTTATTTTATTAATTCCAATAATACCAGCATTTGTTTATTTACGTTATAGCCCCTTGATTGGGTCAGTTGATTCCATAAATTTACCTTTGAACTCCCGCCGTCTATTATCGAAAAACTATATTATACGTATGTAATATGTATGTATGTATGTTAACATATGTATGTATATATATACATACATACATATGTTAACATACATACATATATATTGTAAAATTTTAAAATAGTACATAAATTACTAAAAGTATATAACTTAGTATGTATAGTTTTTAAGGGATTCATACTTCACGTGGTTAATATTATGTTACTTGCTAACTGCCTATGGCTTCGGTCCAAAGTCTTATGTATTAAATGACATGTAATCTTATACTCATTCGTTTAGCGTTTAAAAATTACTCTCTTATTGAGTATTGCTCCGGTGGGGCACAGTGGGTGTGGCAAAAACAATAGATAATCTATATGTTGATAGGTCACGTGTTTAAGTTTTGAACATTTTAAACCGTATTGAGCACATATTAATGTTCCATTTTGTCTTGATAACAAAAAGATACGATATTATTATGGACGACAAGATTTTTAGTTTTCCTTGTTATTATACATATATTTTATTTTAAACATATATCAAACAAAATGTTAATACTACAATGTTTCACAGACTGAAAGTTGTAACCCTATTTTGTATAAGGAAGAAAGCAAGGGGTCTAAATCACTTTCACTGTTTATTCAATCTAGTCATAGATCATTAATATTAGGTTTTAGGTAAATTAGGCTAGAAAAAATCCCTAACCAACTGTAAATGATTGACTAAAAAAATTTTTTTTTTAATTAAAAACATTTCATAGCGGTAAGTATGTCGTTATAAAATACTAGCGACTCACCCTCGCTTCGCTCGGGTTCGTCCCTACCTTGATTCCTCATGCAAACTTTCATCCTCATTTTCACATCCTTAAGGGATGATTTCCGGGATAAAAAGTATCCTATGTCCTTTCCAGGGTCTCAAACTATCTTCTTACCAAATTTCATCTAAAATCGATTCAGTAGATCCAAAGATTCCCCCTGCAACATCATAAACTCACAAACTTTACCTCTTTATGATATTAGTATAGATTATGTTAATTTTTCAGCACTCAAAGACGCCGTTTGGGCTATCAGCATCGAGAGATCCTTATAGTCAGGACAAGCAACTTTTACTTATGTTAGAGTACATTTCTGATTACATATAAATAATTATCTGTTAGATATGTAGTACCATACAACTTATAGTAACTAACGTATCATGCGTAATTAAAAGAGTTTTATCATTCGACACGCCTAAGTAATATTTAATAAAAAATCTATATGTTTTTCTAATTATACTTAAATTAATTATACATACCTGTGGCATTTAAATATAATTTTATATGTTATATAATCCCTAATAATATTATAATATAAAATTTTAAAATTTGAATGAGAAAACTTAAAGTGATCAAAATTACACTTACTCGCGACAAAATTTAGCGTCTTTTATCTAGATAAGCACTCAAGCACGTACATTGCTAAATATTACGAGCCCTCTGCATATCTATACATATATATATATATATATATATATATATATATATATATATATATTCGTACACATTTACCGTTCGTTTATAATGTTGTATTTTTGAAAGAAAAAAGCCCCATTTATCTATAATAAGTCTATCTGTAAATCAAAAACAGGTAAGTAATGTAGTTTGCCATGAACATAAATCATAATGACTAATAAACATAAATATAACATGAAAAGCAACACTTTGCACCACTCTGTCGTTATCATCGCATTGTATAAAGTGCACTTGTAGATATCAACATGTTATCGGTACATCGATTTGTTGTGTGCTTCTGTCATCTATTTATTACCAGTTACGGCGTCATTAGAACTCGGCACAGGTGTCCCAAAATTGTCCCGCTAAAAGTTAAATGATATAGGTCGTGACACAGCGTGAGGGTTAGTGGCTAGCTGTCGTTTGGAAGCAGAAAGGTTTGATATATTTATCGCTGAGGGGATGATTCAGGTCGGTGCGTCTCCATCAGAGCGGCGGCGGTGGAGTGGTCGCCTCGCGCTACGCTCTCACAAGCCCACACTCCACAGTCCTCTTTGAACCGCGAGTGAGCGCGCTGCCTCCCGCGGCGCGCCCTCCGCACCTCGTTCGAGGCACATGCATACGAAATGTCATTTACCTATTACATTTTCTGATAACTGCGATTAACAATTAGTACCGCTCAAGAGCACAACCGGCGCTCTATTGTTTATTATTTGCCATATCAAATTATCATTTTAGTGAATTTCATTCAAATAAGTGCCTACTGCATATATGGAATGTGTAGTTTAAATTCAAAACCTTGAAGTAATGATGTTTTTTTGTGTATTTTTTTGCTTGTAAACTAATCGTACGGTCGCGTCGGTAATTATTGCAAACGCGTGTGTATGTTGTGTTCGATAAATTGTCGCACTTAAGTTTCTTATATTTACAATTATAGCAAGAAATTGCCGCTAAACTTCATGTGTGTTCGAATTGCTTAGTTGTAATTCATGTGATATAAAAGTATGAATTTGATAGTGAGGTCTACAATCCGGTTTATGTTTACATAATGGAGCTAATACTGACCTTGGCGGTAAGAACAATAACAAAGCAACAAATAGTGTTATAATATTACTATTATTAATTTATATTAATTACAATATTACTATTATTAATTTAAATTAATTTATATATATTACAAATATAAGCATTACTCATATACATACAATTAACCTTATTGAAATTCATAACATGTATTAGCGAGGGTAGGTAACCGTTTCAAAGCGTAATATTATCTATTATTCTATTCCCAGCTATTATGAGACAATAACACTGTAGCAGGCGATATAATAATTAAAATAATAACATGTATCTTAGTTGACCATTGTTTAAACTGTTAATGAATGAAAAATATCCACTCGATCTAATAATGATTACTGCTCAGTTAAAATAGTTGTCAAATGCAGTGTTCATGATGTCGTAACATTAATTTATTCGTACCTAAAATTATTTTATAGTTTACTAGCAGAATCCGCGGCTTCGCTCGCGCTAAAACTGCAAAAAAACTCTAAAAAGGTAGGTTTCATACAAACTTTCATCCGCTATTTTACCCCCTTAAGGGATGAATTTAAAAAAAATGCTAAAACACGTATTTAATTATTAATTAATGGTATTGAAGACTAATAATACCAAGTTTCAAGTAATTCTGATCATAAATATTTTTTTGGATTATATTATAACGTGTTTTCCCGTGAGAAATAGATAATCTCCCGGGGTAAAAAGTAGCCTATGTCACACTCCAACCCACCAATTATCTCCACACAAAAAATCAGGCCAATCCGCCAAGCCGTTTCGACGTGAAAGAAAGACAAACAAACAAACAAACGAACACACTTTCACATTTACAATATTAGTATAGATAATCGTTTTGTGACGTAAAATTAAAATGACAATACTTAACTGTACGACTACATCAGAATATTAAACGAAATTTAAATAGCACTTTGTAAAAACATTTATAAAATAAAATTTATATTAGATAATCTATATAACAAATTGAACTTTTGTAGAAATATTCGATTATCATAGTTCTTTGACATCGCAGAAGTCTTGAGAGTCCTGTCACGATTTTACCTAAGCGCCATGCTTATGTTTTAACATTTCTATCAGAGAATATCTGAAATTACAACACATTCAAAGATTTTATTTAGTTTTCGTATTATTTTCATCGAATTATATATACTTAATACTACAATTGTACCTATTAAAGAAACGACATGCCCTCTATTCTGCTATCAATTATGTGTATAATAAAAACAAATCTATAAATGTAATAAAACTCGCGTATTTTGCTACTTACTACTGGCCCTGGCTTTCCTAAAGCCCTACTGCAAATAGCACCATACTAACATCTTACACGAATCATTTCATATTGAAAGAGTGGGGTTGGTATTCTTCTGTTGCTGTTGTATAAATAGCTTCCTAGAGTAAAAAAAAAAACAGAATCGTATCATTCTTATAGTTTATTTATTACACTCGAACAAATTTTCGTCTCTTTATACAAATAGTATCTATCTATTAATGATTAGAATATTTTCGAAGGTGTCCACAGTTTCAGCACAAGATATTCAGTTATTTTTGAAAAAATACGTAGTAATAATTACATTTAAGAGTAACTTGTGTATTTTTAGCCAACCAAATAAATTATGGATATATTTAGTGAACCTTAGCTTAATAAATATATTAAATAAAAACGATACTGTATCGATATCTCTATTGACTATTCAGACCGCTGCTTTTACGTAACACTACACATACTCGTATGTGACATCCAATAAATTATTCTAATTTAATACTATAAAAAGGTACATTTTTAAATAAATTAAGTATGTTTTACATAAAACAGGAATCTGTAAATGAAATACGCAAAACTTTTATTTACAAAAAAGAAAATTACAAATATACTTAATTATATATACAAAACATATGTACACTTAGTTATTACTGTATAAGTCATGTCCGCGTGGAATAGTGGCAAGTATGCTAGCATACCCCCGTAGAATGGCAATGCCAATGGAATCTGTTAAATATATATATATATATATATATATATATATATATATATATATATATATATATATATATATATATATATATGGTGCATTATCATTTGTATTTTTTCTTAAAATAAATATTTTTTTTAGATAAAAATGAAATATTTGTGTAAGTAAATATATTTTAAAGTTGGCTTAGCTTTATTTTCGCTTATTCAAATTAATCTAACGTATCAAATGCCAACCTTTGAAATATAAGCTTATAATGAAAGTAGGGACAAGTATTTGACATAAAGATTCTAATGATATCAATTTTAATTACCGAACAAATATATTTAACGTAAAATTAAAGATTAAATAAATGATATACTCGTATAAAGAAAAAAACAGCACCATGAGTTATTTTTTTACGGGCTTTTAACTTCTTTATACTTTTTTTTCGGAATTGTTACTCATAATTTAATATAATAAAACTGTCTGTAAATAAGAACGCTGTATAAAATCATATTAAAAAAAAGAAACGATGATAAATCAACGTATGAAATGCGGCGTACAGTGGTATATAAACAAGCCTAAGAAATTACCTCGGTAATCTAGATTAAATATTATGTATGTCGTATAGCTCTCTCACTTAACTTTTATATTTTGGTTATTATATATTATGTACGAGGATGTGTTTATCTGAATGCGAGTGCAAATTCGTGTGAAGTTTCCGGATATTAAGGGAAATTATTAAACAACTTATACTCAGGGCTGTCATAATATTTTTTCTGGAAACTAGAATTGTGACCCTATTTCCTTATTCTACGTATACATACATATATTTGTAGATTATTGGGTAGTTTATTATAAAAAACGATTGCTTAACTTCTAGTCAGTGTAATGAAATGATTTAATCACACACTTCGTCAAATTTAATATTCATAAATGATATTTAATAAATATTTCAATTCTATAATTAAATTATGGGTTTTAGAAGTTCTAAAGTACATTTCGCTTCGCCTACATCACACAGAATAAAGATTAGTAAATACTAAACATATAAATAAATGTTAATATAAATAAAATAGGCGATAGGCAGTAGTAGTCCAGTGGTAACACCGTCGCTTGGGAAACCTAGTGAAGCAGGTTCAAATCCCAGGTCTCGCATCTCTGATATTTTCATGTGCGAATCATTTCTAACATGATTACCACTTGCCTTAGGGTGAAGGAAAACATCGTGAGGAAACTTGCATGTCTGAGAGAAATTAGCAAGTTTTCGAAAGACACGTGAAGTCCACCAACCCGCACTTGGCCAGCGTGGTGGACTATGGCCTGATCCCCTCGTATTGAAGGGAGGCCCGTGCCCAACAGTGGGACGTAAAAAAAAGGCTGAATACATACATACATACATATTACAAAGAATAAAAATTAAAAATCTTCAAGTACCTAAGCATGTTTTATGCTACCATCTAGCACATTCAGATATGCTCAAGTTATATAAGTATCGTGGCGTTAAGAGTTGCTTTTAATTGTACGAACTAACATTTGGTTCTAATGCAACTAAAGAGGAAAGACGAAAGTTGTGTTATAACTTATAATGCTACATTTTGCAGCGATAGTTTGATTTTAGGAAAGTTATAATTGCATCGAGCTCAGAGTTTGACGAAAAGGGCAATTTCTCACTTCATACTTCATACTTTGGAGAAATACGTATACACTAGCATGACCTTAACATTTTAGAAAAAAATACAAAGTCGGACTATTATTATAATCATAAATGTGAAAGTGTGTATGTATGTGTATATTTGTTACTTTCACCCTAAAATGGCTGAACGAATTTTAATAAAATTTGGAACACAGATAGACTGTGACCTGAAATAGTAGCTATTCTATGAGACGCTAACACGTACTTAGGTTATTTACTATCCTAGGGTCCTACATATAACCTTATTAAATTAACTGATGATAATTGTATAAAATACAAATTTTGTCCTAATACCTTTATGAATCCACACTGAATTAGGCAATTTATGCACCAAGGATCTGATTTATACACAACATATTTATCTATACTAATATTTCGAGTATATCTCTGGATCTGCTAAACCGATTTAGATGAAATTTGGTAAGAAAATAGTTTGAAACCCTGGGAAGGATGTAGGATACTTTTTATTCCGGAAATCATCCCTTAAGTGGGTGAAAATGGGGATGAAAGTTTGTATTCGGTAGCAAGCTAGAGACCAGAGCGAAGTGATGGTGAGTCGCTAGTATTATATATACCGTCAGTACGCAGTACATAAATGGACTAACTCAGTGTATACTAAGGTACTATACTCATAGTATGTATATTGCCAATTTATATTATCCAAATATATTCCGTGGTTTTAGAATTTGGTTTAGTTTCCATAAACGGTAGCAGCTAGTTGTGAGGAATTCATCCCACATAGTATAACGAATTTTGGGTCGAATGGCATAGTTTAACATTCAAAGTAATTAATAATTGTTAGTAAGCAATATTATAAATAAATATCTAAAGTAAAGCATGTATATATAACTTATTTTATTTTTATTATATTTTTATATTAGTAGCATGTGTAATGTGGTAAATTATAAGTTTTTTACATTCCTAGTTTAGACAATAAAAAAAAATTGCGTTCAAATAAAATAAAGCAATCATTTTATATTTCTGTGTAGTTTTAAAAAAGTACAAAATTGATGTCAAGATCGTGATTTTTAAATTGTAAATAAAGGTTTTCATTATGTGACAAACTAGCAACTCACCCTCGCTCCGCTCGGGTTCGTTCCTTGTTACGTTTTAAAGTTTAGTATAGATTTCTCAGAGATTAGATATTTTCCTGCAGTAAAAAGTATCTTAATGTTAACCCGGATAACCAGCTACCATCATACCAAATTTCATCAAAATCCCTCCAGTGGTTTTTCATTGTTTTGGATTCAGCCTCTGTATCGATAATAATGTCTATTGCAATAAGATTTTCCAAAAAATATTTAATGTACAGATTCGTTCGGTTTAGTTACAATTTTATTATATATATAGATATGCCTTATCATATTATAAACCTACCTAAGTATATATCAGACATCTGTCATACAAATGTTAGAATTTGTCAAAGAAGCTTTAATTTATCCCAGACATAATATGCGTGCATTACTTAAATAAAATTATACTAGCGCAATATAATTATTTTAGAAGAAATGTATATTCAGTTTGATTGAATTTCAAAAGATAAGTATTTAAAGACATACCTTATCTCTTTAAAGGCTAGTTATTGTTATTAAAATACCCACTTTTAAATAAATATAATATATACATATATATATATATTTTAATATATTACAATTTCATTAATATAATATTAATGTAATTCATTGTCACTTTTGAATTGGTCCATTATGTTTCATAATGCTGACAGATAACAAATCTATAGTTTAGAGTTAAATAGAAATGTCAAAAGCTAACTTGTTGTTCAAGGTTATCGATATATAGAGCCTCAAGGCTTACAAAATGTATAAATTAGGCAATATTTGAGAGGAGTAAGTTTGAGCTCAAAACTTTAAATTATGCATATGATTTTCATATCAGCATCAGCTACGGAGTATCTTGAATTTCTATTAAATATAACCATACCTATTATATTTTGTATGTTCTAAATTATAAGAATATATTTTAGGCGTCCATACTAAAAAAAGAAAAAACCGGAAGGAAGCCTTATGCGATCAAACGTGTACGTGATTAAATATGTACGTCTGTTTGTATATGTCAAGAACGATAAAAGTTATCGTACCCTATTTTTATTTTTTTCACTCTCCGCAAAACTGCTTGCTTGCTGCAAATATTTTGGTGAACACAGGGTGCCCAATTACGGACCCAGTTAATATATGAATGAATTCTAATGATGGACAAATGTCATTTTAAAGGTCAAACTTCAAAATTATAAAAATAATCAAGAATGTTATGCTATATCAAAAGGGCTATGATATATATATATAATAAAAAATATCTGTTTTCGCCAGTGAAGTCGCGGGCAAAAAACTGTATGTAAACTTTAATAAAAGTTGCAGAATCTGAACCATTTTTCACTTTTATGATAAACTGTGCATATTTAGATTATTAAAAAACAAAATTAACATATTCCGTTTAAGGTTAATTGAATTTAGATAATCATTTATCACATCACTATCGTAAAGGGATTCTTCATATTAAAGGGAGGTCCGAGCTCACCAATGGGACGTTAAAAAGGGGCTGAATACAAAGTTTGTCAAGTATATTGAAGTTTGGATATTTATTGCCAACTCAATCAAGTGTAAACCATTGAACGGAAATAGATCAAACATTTACTTACATACCTACCATTTACATATTATATATAGGTAGATCATATATATATATATATATATATATATATATATATATATATATATATATATATATATATATATATACATATATATATATATATATACATATATATATATATATATATATATATATATATACATGATAGTAAACATACACAGAAGCAGTGGTAGCCCAGTGATAACGAGCTCGCTTTGGAAACCGTGTGAGGTGGGTTCAAATTACGGATCTCGCACCTTTAAGGCCGCGAGGCCTGGGACGCGGCATGACGACACGTTTGACTCAGTTTGTAGTGACCCTACTTGCTGTGCCAACAGTCGTGGGTTCGAGTCCCGCAGCACGAATGTTTGTACTCCAGTCATGGGGGTTTATATTTATAATATGTATGTATTTAAAGTTACGTATGTGTAGTGTATCAACTATCTGGTACCCACAACACAAGCCTCGTAGCTTACCATGGAACTAGATGGTGCTGTCCCGACATATTTATTTATAAAAAGAACATGTGCGAATCATTTTTTATTATGATTACTACTTGTCTTACGATGAAGGAAAACGTCGTGAGGAAACCTACATGTTTAAGAAAACCTAGCAAGTTTTCGAAAGACATGAGAAGTCCGCCGACCTGCAGTTGGCCAGCGTGGTGGACTATGGCCTGATCCCCTTCAGTACAAGACCTACATAGGTAAACCTAAGACCATGTCCTGGACTACACATAGGATTTTATGTCAAATTACCTCTCAGTACATACATATAATAGGTGACGCAAACCAATGACAGTGAAAAAAAAATATTTCAAAAAAAAAAAAATTCAAATAAAAACGTATTTAAAATTTATTAATAGTTGTAGAATCGTAACTATTTTTCACTTTTATGATTAACAATAAATATTTAGATTATTAAAAAAATTAACATATTCTGTTAATTGAGTCTCAAAATGTTTTCTATACCACTTAATTATTCTAGCGAATTAAAAAATAAATTAAATATGTATAATTCTTATTAATAATAAAAACTTAAACATGAATATTAACATATTTTTGCAGACGGCAATTTAATATTAAAATGTCAGTCTCATAAATATTTTTTTCTTATTTCAATCTTGCTTCTAGGTGGTTTACGTAACAACTTAGAACGTTCTTAGTATGAGAGAATTCTAAAGTATGTACCTAAATAAAATACCTCAACTAGGTACATATCTTGAATCGTTAAAATTATCTATCTTTATATTTTTTTTCATCCCCATTTTCACCCCTATAAGGAATGAATTCCGGGATATAAAGTATACTATGTCCTTCTAAGGGTCTAAAACTATCTTCTTACCAAATTTCATCTAAATCGCTTCAGTAGATCCAGAGATTACCCCCTACAACGTCACAAACTCACAAACTCACAAACTTTAGCTCTTTATAATATTAGTATAGATTACTTAAAATTAAATATTTCTATATTTCTACAACTATTTTAATTAACGAAAAATTAATAATAACTTCTTTAACAAGGAAAACTCACCCACATCCCAATTCCTAACCCATGTTTGTTTTTTCACGCGTGGATGTGAATTATATGAAATGGCGGCCCGCATGGCACACGTCAAGCCGTAAACCAGCAGAACACTTTGATGGTGTCGAACACGGCATATATAACGCATATATTTGACATTGACCGTTTCGGCTTTATGTTCCGTAACCAAAATTAGTGTCGGCACACATTTTGCTTCTGTTCTGGTGATATTATCCACATACATATATATTATATATATACTAGAATTGCCCGCGGCTCCGCCCGCGTTCAGATGACCAAAAAACAAATTCTTAGGTTTAACATATTAGTATACTCTTACATTGCAGTTATTGTTTTTTTTTCAGAAATGAGATATTTTCCCGTAGTAAAAAGTATCCTTTATTTTGAACCGGATAACCACCTATACCCGTACCAAATTTCACCAAAATCCCTCCGGTGGTTTTTTCGTGGTGCGGTAACAGACAGACAGACAAAAATTCTAAAAACTATAGACTCGGCCTCTAAATCGATAATAAGATTATCCAAACAATGTTTAATGTACAGATTCGGCTTAGTTACACTTTTATTATATGTACCTATAGATATTCGAGGCTAATAATTACCACTAGCCAATTTCGAACTGATTCTACTTCTAAATGAAAGATATTGCTATTTACTTAAGTGTTTTTACATAAAATAAAGTAAAAAAAATATTTTTTTAAAAGGGAAGCGTTAGTGGATCTTAAATAAATACTAACGTAAATAACAACAATTGCTTTAATCTCAACAGGGAGCAATTATAATAAATGTGAAAAAGAAAAATAAATGTTCTGCTAGTACAGAGTATAAACTAAAGGCTTTTGTTAAGCTCAGATGAAGTGCTAATGAAAGTAATAAAGGAATGAGATAATTATCCACCTTTACTTCCATCTCTTCTAACGATCTTGTAAATTTTAAGTCTAAAATGCTCTTGTTTAGATAAAAAAGATAAAATTGTACAAAATTAGCTACTGTAAATTAATGGAAGCGGGTTCTGTTTTTCTTTTTATACCCTCGTGATGTTCAGTAGGTAGTCTATTAATAGAACTAGAAAGGGTAAAGAACTCGCCCTGACTAGTTGTTGAGAGTTTCAAAGCTTAATATGTCACAGGGCGTATGAATCCCTGTCTGAGTAAAAGAGACGAACCAAAGGCAACTCACGGCTCGTCGGACTGATGTGTGGAACTCGATATCAAATTTTTACGATCTTACGTTCAAAAAGTTACATATAAAAAGATATTGTCTTTTTTTTCTTCTTTCTTACAAAAAAATTAGTGCGTGTGACTTTTACACAGATTTTGTGGCAGATACTGCAATTAAATAAAAAAAAAACAAATCAAAATATAAATGTAATAATGTTTATAAAATTATTAGTAATAAATGTTCATTTTTATAAGAGGTAATTATTATAAAATTATTAATAATAAATATACTTATATTTTTATAAATAATTATTATTATGAAAATAAATATATAATATATTTTTTTTATTTATAAATTTGACTGTCACTTCCGCGACACTTATTTTTCCAATGTATTGACTTACCCCTTACCCAGTTAGGCCTAAAGAAGTTTCACTTCAATGAATGTAACTTTTTCCTTATATATATACAAAAGTTACTTGTTTTGAGTAAAGCTTTTTTTGTTTAACATAGTTTTTATGAAAAATAATATTTATTGTTATCCCGAAGCAGATCTCATTGTTGTCATCATAGATATTGAGATTGTTTTTGTTTTAACTGAAAACTAATCGTTAACAGATAAAAAAAAAACCTATATTAATCAAAGATTAAAAAAGGTTCCAGAATCGGATTCGTTTTTAATTTTTATAGATAACTTCCATACATACAAGCTTTATTTTCTTTATGATTACTGTAGATAATGTTTTTTAATAATTAGAACACCTATATTTATATGTATAATGCTTAACATTAACCTTTTATCCAACATGCTATCTCTATCTAGCTATCACAGAACTCCTAAATTCCTGCTAAATGGTTCATAAATAATGGATTGAGGTTTAAACTAGTTCACTCATATTGATGACTTATAAACCTTAGTACATAGAAATATAATTTTATGTACCACGGAAATTTTTGTTTTTTTTGTTTAGTTTTGGACTTACCGGCTAAAAAAGCTAGTACTACCCACTAAAACCCAAGAAAACCTCCCCCGTCTTAATATATATGACGCCCCGACGGCAAGTCTACCAGAACAGACCTCACAACCAAGGGACTCTTCCCATTTCCACTCTGCTGTCAGAGAAGTACCAGGAGCAACCCGCATAGTACACCGCTTACCGAAGTGGGCCACCTTCCTATGTGTCTCTTGGCTTGGCGCCCGGCTGGATTGCCTGAAGCTAGTCCGGCAATCCAGCCGGGCGCCCAAACCAGGACAAGATAAACACACATCGAGGGGGACCACATAAACTCTTGACTTAACCTCGTAGATACCAACTTCTTTATTCTCTTGACAATCGCTTGCTCATATTACAATTCTTATAAATTACTAACGAGTTTTCCTCGCTTCGCTCGAGTGCGTCCCTGGGCTCCTAACCCTAATAGCCTATAGCCTTATACGCTAACAGCTATCTAAGTGAGTACCTATCTTATTTTATTTTTTAATATATTTGGGAAACATACAAGTATTATATAGGAATAAATGATTATAAAAACACAAACCAGTAAAGTTTCCACTTAAAAATAATTCATAAACTAAGCAGTGACAGTGAAAAAAGAAACAAAACAGTTAACAATATTGGAAAAATAAAATGTAGAGAAGATTATTATTATTAGTTTTAACTAGAACTGATCAATAGAAATGTTTTAGTCAATTCTACCTGTGTACTAAATTTCATCCCATTCCGTCCAGCTGCTTCAGCATGAAGGAGTAACAAACATACATACACTTGCAAACTTTCACATTTATAATAGTGGTCTAATAAATGTCAAAAATAAGCTCTAATAATATTGAACGTCGCGTCGATAGACACATTTTTAATGCTTCATTAGAAAATTTTCATGAATACATCGACGTTGATTGGCAATTTTCCCATATTCTATAACAAAACATTGCATGGTACAGTACATAAAATTATATTTATATAAGTACATAGACGTTCAAGAATCTATACATATAATAAAATTGTAACTAAGCCGAATCTGTAAATTAAATATTTTTTGGAAAATCTTATTGAAATAAATATTATTATCGATACAGAGGCCCATCTATAGTTTTTAGAATTTTTGTCTGTCTGTTTGTTAATGCTTCACAGAAAAACCACTGGAGGGATTTTGATGAAATTTGGTACGATGATAGCTATAGGCAACATATAGGATACTTTATACTGCGGGAAAAAATCTCATTTCTGAGAAAAAATACAAAAACCGCAATGTAAGAGTATACTAATATGTAAAACCTTAGAATTTGGTTTTTGGTCATCTGAACGCGGGCGGAGCCGCGGGCAATGCTAGTGTTTTATAAAATAAATCTTTTCACAAACACGACATGAATGTCGGTTTTGATTGACGTATTCCCGAAGGCTCAATAACTACTCAAACAGGGGTGGGGCAAGTTGCAAAACTGAGTAATCACTTCGGGCGAGGCAAGATATATACGAGGCCGATTATCTGCATTTAAAGTCGAATAGCTAAATTCTCAATGCAAAGTACTACGTACCAGAATTGTGTTCCACGTTATCGCTATCTACGTCACTAAGTTAGGTTAGAACTGAAAGGTAAGTAATTTAAATAAACTTATGGAAGTAGATAATCGGGATTTTCTGAAATTATGTATAGATAAGAGTACATATGTATTTGTAAACAGATTTTCAAATTTTTTTGTCTATTTTAACGAAAAAGAAATGTATGTATAAGAAATGTAAATTTTCTTGCAAATTTAGAAAAAAACTGCACATACCGATCTTCCGCTTATGATTAAATAATGTACATAATTTCATATATTTGATAAACACCGATGCTTTAAGAGTAAAAAAAAAATTTTGAACTAAAATTTGTTAATAGTTGTTACGGTTTCTTCAATTTTTATAACAATTCTAGTTTATCTCAGAAAATGTATGATACCTACTTTAAATAAAAAGTATGTACGTCGGTAATATGTTATTATGGAATCTCAGTAAGTAGTAAATGAAGGAAATATTTAAGAGATTTTTTGGGCGAGGGCTCGGAAACACTTACATGGAGTGGGTTTGTCAGTGGATTAATATAAAAGATGGTCATTTCACCCGACTCTTCTATCTCATGTTTGTAAATTGCAAACTTAGCTTCCTTCGGATCATTTCAGTATACCTATAAAATAAATAAGTGACCAACTTTAAGTATGTGTATGGGTCATGATATGTTTATATATAATTAACAAGCGTTTTCCTGCGGCTCCGCCCGCATAGTACCTTAATCACCAACATATTATATACTAAAACCTTCTCCGAAACACGCTGCATCTTATGGTATAAGTATTATTCCGACCGGTTCAGCAGTTATTGTAGTATAACCGAACAAAAAATCGGCTCTCGTTTATTAGTATAGATATTTTGTAATAAACATATTTACCATTTGCTAATACGGTGAAAGAAAATCGAAAATCGTGTTTAAAGCATGTCTAAAAGTAGGTATCTAACTACTTTTTTAAAGCTGTGTAAAGTCCGCTAACCCACATTTAAGCAGGGCGGTGGAGTATGGCTTATACCCTCTCGCATTGCCCCTTGCCTAGTTATGGGGCATATAAAAGCTGAGTAAAGAATAATTGTTCATATAAAAATAATATCGATAAAACAAAGGTACCAAAATAAAATTATTTACAATATAGTCGGTGTTTGGGTTTTTGAATAGATATTTTAAAATTTGTGCTTATGGCGCTTGTGAAATAAAAGTTAATTTTATGTCTAATTAATCGCACATCACTTTTTCCTTGACCAATTAAAATTCTTGAACCCAAACGTTAAAATATTTCCGTCTTACGCATTATATATATTGGGGAATCTGTTAAATTAATTGTTTGAATGAAAAGTTTAATATAACTTAGTGTATAAATCAAATTTGAGTGTGAACCGTAACAAAAACAAGGCCTTTGTTTTTGCATTAATTTCCAAGACAAATTAAATAGCTTCTCAACAATACATCTTGAAATGAATATTTACGTTATGAGACCGAAGTTGCATAAACGACAATGTA
The DNA here is from genome assembly GCA_921882275.1 of Brenthis ino. Lineage (NCBI taxonomy): Eukaryota > Metazoa > Arthropoda > Insecta > Lepidoptera > Nymphalidae > Brenthis > Brenthis ino. Next base: position 1,005,813 of record OV170227.1, read on the forward strand.
AGTGACATAAGTCTACAGGTTTCAAGTATCCATTTTAAAGATAAAATAAAATGTCATTTTACTTAGAAACATAAGTCATAAGATGCATCCCATATAAAATCTATAAAAAAGTATATATTAAATTTGGAGGCAAGATTTTGTAGACCTATCTTATTTTAATTCGATTTTTTAGAATTACTACATAATTGTTTTTATTTCAAACATTTTAAACAATTTGTTTATTGTTATGAAATGTATAAAAGTCCATTAAAAATAAATATGGATCAATCAACTGAAAAAGTTTCAGTTTTTTTTTATTTTATTTCCCAGTATTTTATAGCATTGTTCACAACGTATTAAAGCAGACGGTAGTTTTAAAATAAAAAAATATATATACATATATATTTAGTTATATCATTGTTATCTTCTATTCGATTGACAATTTCCATGCAGTTTATTTTTTTTAGGTTGTTTATAAACAATATACTATAATAATCTCATGACCGATTTTAGTAAAGAAGAAGGAACTTAACTCATGTGTACATATTTTGCTTCCAAATTACGCTATATACTTACATATTTTAAATCCATGAAAATAATATTTTTTTCACCAGTGCGGTCCAATTACAACTTTTTCAAAAAATCCCGTAATGTTAGAATTATTTATATATCGGGATACTGAGTTATAAGTAGGTGAATATTCCGAGTTCTCTTCCAATTTTGGTATGATATGAATCGTTGCCATTTGTCATTACTTATCTTAAATAATATTTCATATTATTTCATAATAAGCTATTAATGTAGCAAAGATAACAGTTGAAGCTTTACTTACTGTAAGCACGCAATATCTTATCATGTCAATCAATTAAGAAATAAAACACGTTATAAAGTATATAAAATTCATATACTAGATTGTAGATGATTGTCGTGGCACATTGATGTCTTGTGAAACTGCTTCTCTCTCCCGTGGATACTATAGTGTGTTTGACCCTGCGCGGTCTTAATTTGTGTATTCTGATGATCTCTTATTCTATAGATATTATGGTTTTAAATTTTATTTAAGACCAAACTGCAATATGATTGCGCATGTGCCACCCGAGATACACATAAAGAATTCTAAGGGATATTCGGGATATTTTAACGATATTGGCCAAAAATTAAAACTTGATAGTAAGTAATATTTGCATATACATAAATATAAGAATCACATTTTTGATCGATTTAAAAAAGAAGGTGTTCAATTCGAATGCAGGTTTTTTTGTGTAGGTGGTATTACGTGATATACTCGTATTTACCATAATGTCGTGAATCAACTTTCATATTTTTTTATGAGTTGTTCGATATGTTTATACTATGTATATATATATATATTATATATTAAAAAAATACACCCACAATTGCTTTTAAGTTATTTTCAAGTATTTGAATCTTTTTTAGTTAAAAAGTAATTAAATATTACAATAATATAATTAAAAGTAAAAGACTTGTATTTAAAATGAAGAATTTTTTAAATTAATTAAATTATCTTTTTAGAAAGTTCAAGAACTTGGAATCGCTAAAATAGTAACATTTCTACTATTCATGTTCAAAGGCAGTAGATAATATTCAAGGTCCCATCGAGTTTTAAAAAATTCTCGTTTTCCGGAGGTAATGTATTCACATCATTCAATGAAAAATAGATAGACTCGGGAACAAATTCCATCTTTAATTCATATTATTGTATATAGGTAGTAGAGAAACGCTTTATCCAATGTAATATCTATACATATAATAAAATTGTAACTAAGCCGAATCTGTACATTAAATATTTTTTGGAAAATCTGATTGAAATAGATATTATTATCGATACAGAGGCCGAATCTATAGTTTTCAGAATTTTCTGTCTGTCTGTTACCGCATCACGCAAAAACCACTTGAGGGATTTTGATGAAATTTGGTATGATGATAGCTAGTTATTCGGGTCAACATAAAGGATACTTTTTACCGCGGGAAAATATCTCATTTCTGAGAAAAAATACAAAAACTGTAATTTAGGAGTATACTAATATGTAAAACCTAAGAATTTGGTTTTTGGTCACCAGAACGCAGGCGGAGCCGCGAGAAATGCTAGTAGAACTATAAATGAGATTATGTAAATTTATTCTATGGTAAAATATAATACAGGCATTTCATCATATTTCCTGATATAGTAAAATACTATTTGAGATTTCCAATAAAATATTTTGCCTAATTTTCATTCATGGCGAAGCTTCTACATTCAATTCCAATTGTGATAGCATATTTACTTGAGACAGTTGTAACGCGCTGCACATTCTAAATTGTTTTCCTGCAGTGTTCATAAATGGAACAGAAAGTTTTCTTCGGAATAAACTATCCGTTGAATCAATTTTGGTGAAAATTTTCATTTGACTTCATTATTTCTACTAAATATCCTTAAAAAATTGAGGTGTCTCATTATAAATAACGTTTAGGTCATAAAAAGGTATCTGTTTTATTATAAAAACTTAAAAAAGAAAAACTTAAAATGTTAATATTTGAATAAAATTAAAAATTAATAGTTTTCGAGAACTTCTATTAATACTTTTAAAAAATGTACACAAAATTCATTGCTAGAATATATTCAAACGGTAAAACAAAATATTACTGTAGCATTCTTTAAAGAGGGCAAATTTAAAATGTTTGTCTGAAATAAACCAGTACTTAATATACATGATACGATCTCTCTTTGTTTCGGATGGACACAAAAACTTAGCTTAATTCTGTGACCTCAAAATATTTTAGTATGAAGCTTCCACTCAAATTTCATTTTTTACTTTCGTCCGCGTTTTGGCTCACGTGCTACGTTAATAAAAATAGCCGTCCTTGATCGAATAGTAAAAAATTCTATAAAGCGTCTCATTAAAATCGTCCAGTTAAAATGAGCAATTTTCCTGTATTTTGTATAACGTGAGAACACTATCTTTCTAGTAATAAAATATAGCCTATGTGAAAAATAGTACAAACATACAGGTAGAAAAAAAAATATATATGTTTTGCTTGTTATCTCGTCTAAATAACTGTAAGACCTCATCGGATAGGTATTTTGAAATCGACCTGTCGATTTCTGACATTTAATCTTCACTTTATCTTATTATCATAAAGAGGTAAAATTTGTAAGTTTGTGAGATTATGAGTTTGTGCGTTAGTGACGTTGTAGGGAGTAATTTCTGGATCTACTGAACCAATTTAGATGAAATTTGGTAAGAAGATAGTTTGAGACACAGGGAAGGACATAGGATACATTTTATCCCGGACATCATTCCTTTGGGGGGTGAAAATGGGGATGAAAGATTATTAGGAAGCAAGCTCGAGACGAACCCGGTCGAAGCGAGGATTAGTCGCTACTCGCTAGTAAGTAATAGCTGTCGTCATTTACTCTGGCGTCATTGTCATCCCGCATTCCGCTCCACGCAAATTGTTCGACTAAATTTTGCATCACTGAGCCTGATGATGTATGAATGTAATTGTAAATTCCAATTTCAATTGTGATAACATATTTACTTGAGACAGTTGTAATGCATTGTATATTCTAAATTGTTTTCCCGCAGAGTATTCATATATGAACCAGTAAGGTTTCCTCCACATAAACCATCCGTTGTATCGATTTTGGTACAAAATGTTCACCTGAAATTATTATTAGGTGTAAAAATAAACTAAGTCTGTACATCCTGTTACTAGATGAAAATTCTATAGATATCTTATTGAATAAAAATTTACGATGGGACTGACATGTCCTAAAAGGATAAAAATCCATAAATAAAATAGACATAAAAAGAAGAAAAGTTATTATTTACATTGATATTTAATCATCATCATCATTATCATCATCTCCCTGCCCATTTCCCAATCACTTGGGGTCGGCGCAGTACATCTTCCGTACTGCTGATAGGATTTGGCAAAATTTTAACGACCGGCCGCCTGCCTGACATCAACTCTCCTTGGGAATGCTATTGTTTATTGCGGAAAGGACCCAAGGTGCGATGACCAGCACATCTAATTTAGATTTAGGTATTAAAAGTATCTGATGCCAGTAACTTTTTCACCACTTTGTTGCAACAATTGCGTCTTGTAATATGCATATTCCACAGGTACTGTTTTCTTTTAAATCTTTTTTATAGTATTATTCAATGTTTTAATGTAATTTCTGATATATTTTGAAATAAATTATAAGCACACTAAAATTTTATTTTACCGTTGTCAATTTTTGTATAAATTAAATATAATATAAAAGTTGATATTTAATAAAATAATATGGGTAAACTACATTTTTTGTTTGAGTTATACATATATATGCGTAATAATATTATATGCACTTTTTTATAAAATATTTACCTTCATTGCATTACTATAGAGTTCATATTAGGGTGCCAAATAATAAAACAATTTTTTCCTTAAAAGATAATATGGGTTAAGAAATATTAAGTATAGATATTAAGTAAGAATTTTTTATCAGGTTTTTTTTTAATATTACTATTTTCAAAATGTGCGTTTCAAGACCCTAGGCGAGTAAGTACGCACCTGAAATGACTTTTGATCTTATATTCAAATCAACCAAATAATTCTATAAGAAATGGCACCTTTTTCTTCGAAACTCAATTTATAAGCAAATTTCTTTCCCCGACTAATAGAGCTAAGTGAAACTCGTGATATTCACATAATTATATTCGACTTTATTTACATATTCGCGTATTTTATTAACCGATAGCAAAAAAACGAGTGTTATTGTTATAAGTTTGATCTTTACATCTGTTTGTGGCATCTCTCTCAAACGGATACACAGCTATTTCAATGAGATTTTTGTAACTTAAAAGTTATTATTAGTTCATCGGTAGTTCTAGTTTTGCATCCTAATAATGTTCCGCAGTAATACGGTACACCGTTGCTAAGATATCCTACAGATCCTTAGATATGATATTATGTAAATTGCGGGAGGCTCAGTCAAGCAACCCAGTCTTGCCAGTTGTTGAAAATGATCTAGCTTTTATAATCTTACGTTAATACAGTTTACAAGTATATTTTAAGGGTAAGTTACATTTGTTCACTTCCTATACCTACTTATAATTTCTATTTTTTTTAAGTGCAATAAAAAATGTATATAATGTTTAAAATATTCAAATAAAATTTAAATTTAAATTAATCTCTAATACTAAAAAAATATTCCATAGTTTAACCATTTCACATTTCAAAAGTCAGGTTTATTTCTTTGGGTTTTCTTATTTATATGAGTTCTTAATTGATTAAAATATTACTTAACGTACACACAAAAATATAATTAAATTGCGCTAGTAGGTCAAAAATAAAGTAAATGAAATTGCTCGTTTATACTCATAATCATTTTTAAATGAATATTATCGAGCAATCACCAAAACATTTTGTTTTATTATATTATATGCGGTAGGTAAACTTATGTAAAGCTAGCCATTAATGTTTAAAATTAGTTTAAAACTCTCTAGTTGGAAATAGTTAAAGTTACTGAACTACTTTAACTGTATTTTGCCCACGTACACGTATGACTACGACAGGGTATCGACTATACTCGTACCTTTTCTAAATCTAATTGGAGGCACCTAATGTACATAATATAAAAAGGTATTATTGTGTTCGTACATGGTTTTCCTTAATTTTATTATGTCTTAACAGTTTTATTTCACAACGTTTTTGTCATAATAGCTTTCCTTATTTTCTCCAATAGATTTGTACATACGTTTATATAAGTTTGGTTTTGATTATAATTTATATGTTACCTATATATATATTTAAAAATGTGTATGTTTTGTACCTTCCATATTACTCCAAAATTATGTAAAGATGCAATAACAAGTAACGACTAATATTAACCAGTATACCTTATTCTATATAATATATATATATATATATATATATATATATATATATATATATATATATATATATATATATATAAATGTAAGTCAATCTTGTATGACAATTTGATATTTTTAACTGCTAGTTTCATACTTTATTTAATTTGGTGTTGTAGTTAATACTTATTTACATTCTGTTAATAAATAGCCTACTTATAGCTAATTATTGTCGCTGTAAATATAACTTCCGGCATTACATTTTTATGACTGTAACCATAACAAATAACAATATTTAAATATACCTACATAAAAAATAATATTTGTTTAGGCAAATGCTGTGACGTTGGCCACGCATCCGATATTCAAAGTAATGTGTTTGTAAACGAATAAAATCTTTGTTATGGCACGTACAGAGTACGCGCGTGGTCAGCTAAACCGACAGTAAAACAATAAATTGTACGACGGCATTAATTACGCTATAATTAAAATTCACTCGCGCAGTTGTAGACACGTCTTTCAGCGTCAGTAAATACACACAATGATAACATTAATTACATTAGTATGAGACGGTAGACGTTCTAGTTCTTATATTGTGAAACAACGAGTTAGTTGTGTTTATTTGTTATGGAGTAGGTATAATATATAATTTTTAATATATAAAACATTAAAGTTCTTACATAAAATATTTCTTTTTACTTGTCGGTTTTTCTAACCTTAAACTTTTAGAGTAATCAATCTTAATTGTCTCATCCTCATAACTTTTATACTCTTTGATGTAATTTGTAAACTTTTCGTACGAAACGTTTTTTTTTTCGTGGGTAGGAGTGAAACACGTCGGGCGTAAAATTGTGATCAGCTGATTTATGTTATTATAAAATATTATAATAAGCATTTATTAAATAGTTCTTATGTTTATGTGAGTAACAGTTTTACCCACCTGCAAGAATACTCCTATTTTTACTCTCTTATACACATCACTTACGATAAATACGAAAATGGAATCCATCAAGGAGTCGTTATCTGCACTAACTGACATGTTTAATGCAAGAATGCATGAGTTCCAACAGGACTTAAGCAAAGCATCAACACCAGCTTCAAGTAGTGTTCTACCAGGTGAATTTAACCATTTCCGCAGTTTTATTTTATCTGCATTGAACACACTGCAACGGCAGGTTGAATATCTCGCATTAGAGGTCGACAGGCAAGAGATGAGGAACAGGCGGAAAATGTTATTATTTCACGGTGTTCCTGAGCAAAAAACAGAAGACATCCCGGCCCGAATCACTAGCTTAATTGCCGAACACCTGGACTTGCAGAACTTTTCTACTGAAAATATTAAGCACTCGTTTCGCTTAGGCCGTTCTTCTGATAAGCCCAGGCCTATAGTAGTAAAATTTAGTGATGTTTCCGTGCGTAACAAAGTATGGTTTGCTAAAACCAAACTAAAGGGCACTGGTGTTACGCAATCGGAGTTTCTCACGAAATGTAGGCACGAAGCATTTTTAGAGGCGAGGCAACGGTTCGGGGTCAGCAATTGTTGGACACGAGGTGGGTGCATCCACATCATCGCACCTGATGGATCTCGACACCGGGTGGAGTGCAAGTTGGATCTCAGTGCCATACCAAACAGTCCAGTGAAATCATCCGTGCAAAAGATAGTAGTGTCGAAAAAAACAGATAATGTTATACCTTCTCGCGCAAAACGTATAGCTAAGAAGTAAATTTAGTTTATATTATATTTAAAATCAATTAATTTTACTAATTTCAATAGATTGAGTTACTATACGATAACTTCGTTTATTGTTATTATTATAGAAAGTTCACAGACTTATTACCATAACAGATTATGTTTGTATCACAGTCCACAGATAACTAATTTTCTTGTCTTTGGTAACTTTAGGGTACAGATACACAACATATTTTTGTTGTATTATTGGTTTGTAATTACCAATTATTGTGTGTTTTTTACATTCTTCATTTTCGTATGTATATTTTTGTATGATTCTATTTTTTTTTATTTTTTTATATCTCTTTTTTTTTTTGTTTGTAATTTTAATTACTTTAATGTGAAATTTCTTTCTTTCTTGCAACTGGCGGGTGAGTTGTAGTTGTGAGATAAACTTGCTAGTATTTTTTTTTTTTATATCATATTATTATAACTATTTATTTAATAAATTTAATTTATTTATTGTTTATATTATTATTATATAATATAAATATTCAAGTATATTCTATTATTATATATTTCTTTTTACTTATTATTATTCACATATTTATTTATTTTATTATATTATACAACGTACAAAATGACGTCGATTTGCAGTAGTTTAGACGATTCGTTTTTGTCTTGTTCTACATCGGAGGATGAAAGCAGCAACGACAGTTTTCATAGTATCCAACCACTTGATGAAACTCTTGATCTCGTCTTCTCAGATGTTCTGAAAAACTTTAACTTAGTTCATATAAACGCCCAAAGTATTCCTGCGCACTATCCCGATATGTTGTCTTCTTTTACTTCCAAAAATATACATGCCATTTTGGTGTCCGAGTCATGGCTGAAGCCATGTCTCCCATCTACATCCTACGCACTACCAGGGTTTCACTTAATTAGAAATGATCGTGCTGAACGCACTGGAGGTGGAGTTGCAATCTATCTACGTTCCCACATTCCTTTCTCGATTATTAGTATGTCTAAGAATCAAGGAGACGTAGGACCCGAACATCTTTTTATTGAGATTTTATTATCTCACACTAAGATACTCCTGGGTGTTTATTACAATCCTAATCTCACTATCGATTATTTCTCATCATTTGAAACCCTGTTAGAAACATATAAGCCTTTGTACGATCATACTTTGGTGATGGGTGATTTTAACACCTGTCTCCTAAAGAATGATCAACGCACATCGCGTCTTAGTTCCCTTGTAAATGCAGTTAATTTAAACATTCTCCCCTTAAGGCCCACTCATAATTTTCCAAATTGTCTACCATCTCTTCTTGACCTGATTTTAGTATCTTCCACTGACCTTGTTGCGAAACATGGTCAGTGTTCGGCTCCGGCTTTCTCATACCATGATCTAATCTATTTGTCTTTTAAATTGAAAACCCCGAAAGCAAAATCAAGAATCCTTCTTCAGCGAAATTTTGGTGGTATTGACCTACAACGCTTGCACGCAGACGCTGAAAGTGTGGATTGGTCAGTAGTTACCGCAGCAACTACAATTGATGAAAAAATTTCTATATTCAATTCTCTTTTGATCCAGCTGTATGATATTCATGCTCCAGTTCGGCCTGTACGAGTCAAGCATCTTCCAGCTCCCTGGCTTACACCAGAAATCAAAAGGTTACAGATCAAAAAGAATGTTGCAAAAGTAAAATATGTTTCAAATCCTAGTGACGAAAATAGGGCAAAATATGTCAAGGCTCGGAATCGTTGCAACATGGTGTGTAGGGATAGTCAACGACGCCATATCTATAAATCGGTTGTCGAAGAAGATGACTCAGAAAAAGTCTGGCATTTTCTTAAGTCTCTAGGAGTAGGTAAATCTAGAGTAAATATTAATCCTAAAAACTTAGATTTAAATTTGCTAAATCAATATTTCTCTTCTTCTAGTATTATAAATAGTACAAATAAATCGAATACACTTAATCTCCTTTCAAATCTACCTACTCCTGACTTTCCCTGTTTCAGTTTTAGTCAAATCTCCGAAAGTGATGTTAAGAGAAATATTATGGCAATCAAATCTAACGCCGTTGGGGCGGATTGTATAAGTCGCAATATGATTCTTCCTATTATTAACTTTATTGTTCCTATAATAACATCTATCCTTAATGCCTCCTTAAATCTCCACAAGTTTCCTTCGTCCTGGAAAGATGGCCAAATTATTCCACTCCCAAAAAAACCTAATCCTTATTCCTTTTCTGACTACCGACCAATTTCAATTCTTCCTTTCCTATCCAAGGTCCTCGAACGCCTCGTGCATCGTCAACTAAGTATTTTTCTACATCAAAATAGTCTATTAAATTCTTTTCAATCTGGTTTTCGTCCTAGTCATAGCACGGTTACTGCGCTAACTAAAATAACAGATGACGTTAGAGAAAGCATGGACAATAAAAAGGTTACGGTATTGACACTATTAGATTTTACAAACGCTTTTAATACAGTAGATTTCGACATTTTACTTGCCATTCTAGCTTCTCTTAACATATCTCCTGAGGTGGTTGACTGGTTTCGTTCTTACTTGTGTGATCGCCGGCAGCGTATACGAATTGAAGATTCGTGCTCTGAATGGTCTATAATTAATGCTGGTGTTCCACAAGGTGGTGTCTTGTCTCCTCTCCTTTTTTCAATTTTTATTAATTCTATCTCTCAACAAATTTCTTCTCCCTACCACCTGTATGCTGACGATTTGCAAATTTATGCCATGACTACTGTGGAGAACTTGCCTATTACCATTAATAATATAAATAAAGATTTGTCACTCATATCATCATGGGGTAATTCATATGGACTTAATCTAAATCCAGATAAATCTCAAGCAATTATTTTAGGCAGCCAGAGACTATTATGCAAAGTTAAAAATATGCACATACCACCCATACTTCTTAATGGTGTCCAAATTATGTTTACTGATAAAGTGAAAAACCTGGGTATTTTAATTGACCAGTGTTTATCGTGGGGACCGCAGATAAGTGAGATGAGCAGGAAGATGTTTGGAGCGATTGCTTCTCTTCGTAGATTAAAAAATTTTCTGCCCATACCTACCAAAATTGCGCTAGCAAATTCTCTTCTACTACCGATTCTTGATTATGCTGACGTTTGTTATCTTGATATCAAAGAAGAATATTTAAATAAACTTGAGCGACTTCAAAATCTTTGTATACGGTTTATTTTCGGCCTTCGGAAATATGACCACGTTTCAGAATTTCGTAAAAAAACTCAAGTGGCTTCCTATCCGTTTCCGCAGGAATACTCACATTCTCCATCTTCTTTACTGTGTGCTATTTCACCCTTCAACTCCTTTTTATTTAAAAGAGCGTTTTGAATTTTTAAGTAACTGTCATAGCCGTTCTCTTCGCTCGGAGCACAACCTAGTTCTCAAAATTCCTCCACATTCTTCATGTTTCTACTCTAACTCTTTTACTGTAAAAGCTGCCCGGCTCTGGAACACACTTCCTTTAAAAGTTAAAAGTGCCAAAAGCCTTGATAAATTTAAGCTGTTATTAAAAGAATATTACCTGTCCCTTTAGTGCTTTTTTTATATTTAATTGTATCTATAACTATATATATTTGTAGGTACGTATGTATATAAATTAGTATGTATGTGTATTGTACGTTTATATATTTGTATGTATGTATATATGTATGTATGTACGTTTGTATGTGTATGTGTATTATGTTTATCTATTTATATTGTATGTATAATTATATCGTATAGCAAGTACACCGCCTACCATTTCTCTCACACTCTCCTTTACCTGGTAGTTGGTTGCCTGGAAGAGATCGCTTTAAGCGATAAGGCCGCCTGCTGTGCATCTTTGTTAATTTTTAATAACTGTCTGTACGTATTTTTCTCTTTGGTGTACAATAAAGAGTATTATTATTATTATTATTACGATGTTGATACATTGTGGAGTAAAATAGTTTTAATTCTTTTAGTATCTATAAAAATATTAACTTTTCCTCAATAGAAAATTATAAGAATGACTGTTTTTTTTTATTTGTATTCAGCCCTTTTTAATGTCCCACTGCTGGGCACGGGCCTCCCTTCAATACGTGGGGGGATCAGGCCATAGTCCACCACGCTGGCCAAGTGCGGGTTGGCGGACTTCACATGTCTTTCGAAAACTTGCTAGGTTCTCTCAGACATGCAGGTTTCCTCACGATGTTTTCCTTCACCGTAAGGCAAGCGGTAATCATGTTAGAAATGATTCACACATGAAAATATCGGAGGTGCGAGACCCGGGATTTGAACCCGCTTCACTCGGTGTCCCAAGCGAGCGTGTTACCACTGGGCTACCACTGCCTTTTTTTATTTACAGAAATATAATTATAAATATTTTAACATTAAAATGTAATTAAGCACGTGCGTTCACGCTCTATGCAGTGTTTATAAATTATAATGAGACGGCATATTGTTTTTGTGATAATGCAACGGATATTAATTGTAATAAAATCATAAATGTGCATTAAATTTTATGATGGGAATGGATGTCTCATGCATTACAATATATATTTATTCAGCTTATCTACTATATGTATGTACTTCCAGCTTATCTTTACCGAGAATGGCTGTTACCATATAAATGGACCCTTTTGTTTGCAAAACAAACTTTGATTTTCTATTATACAGAGCAAATGTTTCCTTTTCTTTAAATTTAACACAATTTTCCGAAGATTGTTGAACTTTAACTTTATTTATGTTAAACTTTACCATTATTTATGTTGAAATTTAATAACGCCTACTGTAAAATAACTGTTATAATTTTATATATTATTCTTGTCTGTTATGAGAATAATAAAAGCAAATGATTGTTCTTACTTTTAATTTATTCTGTATATCTATTATCTATACTTGTTTAAGTAAAATAATATGTACTAGCGACTCACCCTCGCTTCGCTCGGGTCCGTTAGGTCATTCCTCATACAAAATTTGACAACCATTTTCACCTCCTTGAAGGATAATTTTCAGGATAAAAAGGGTCTCGAACTATCTTTTTACCAAATTTCGTCTAAATCGGTCCAGTAGTTTCGGAGCCTATTCAGTACAAACAAACAAACAAAAATCAAATCTTTCCTCTTTATAATATTAGTATAGATGTGGATACTATATGGTGTATCTACCTGTGGAAGTATTTTAACTATACTGTGTATCTTGTTCCCAAATAACGACCCCAAAATGTACTGTATTAACTACTCATGATGATACATTTTTAGATTATTATTATGATAACTGTTTAATATTCTTTTTGTATAAACTTGTACAAATGTATGAAGTATTAGTATTATAGGTTTATTACAGAAACCTTATTTTATAGGCTTACCTTTCTTCTACATTACTACCGTATAAATAAGTAACAGCTTTACGTGCTCTACATACGCACGTGTTTCTTGACAGAAGAACCCAATAAGTAAATATACTTGGCCCAAACAAGACACCTAGGATACAAATATATTGTATGTTCTTTGGTTTTTATAATATCAAAATGATGTATAGCTAAAATATATTTGATATAATTTACTAAAATTAGAAATTTCTTCTACTTTTAAGTTCCAGAAATTTTTAATTTTTTTTTTTAATTATAACTAAGTCTATAAATACCTTTATACTCCGATAACATAGAACCTTCTATCACGGAAGTATGACCTTTTTTTTTTTTAACGTTGGGAAATGCATTTACGCACGACGTGTGGGACTCACCGACGTAATACAGCCAGTACTACCCACTAAAACCCAACAAAACCTTCCCCCGTCTTAATGGGGCGTCGCAGGATCGCTTACGCATTCAACTACGACGCCCCGACGGCAGGTCTGCCGAAGCAGACCACCACAACCATGGGGTTGCTTCACAGTCCACTCTGCTATCAGAGAAGTACCAGGAGCAACCCGCATGGTACACCGCCCCCCGAAGAGGGCCACCTCCCACCGCCCACCGAAGTGGGCCACCTCCCTGTGCGTTTCTTGGCTTCGCGCCCGGTTGGGTTGCCGGGCACTACTGAGCCCCCCCACCACGACAAGGTGAACGCACGTTGGGGGGGACGGAAGTATGACCTACAAAGACTGATTTCTACCATCTAATATATATTTTTTTCATAACTTTGACTAAATTATGCAACAGTTATATAATTGATCGTTGTAAAACAAGGAAATGCCCACTTAACGCGCTGAGCAGATAGATCGAGCGGGTGAAAACAATGGACTATATAATAACTAGAAGAACCTGTGGCTTCGTTCGTGCTAAAAACTATTAAAAAAAACTATGAACTTACTTTAGGTTTCATACAAACTTTCATCTCAAATTTTACCCCCTTATGGGATGTATTTCGAAAAATGCTAAAACACGTATTTATTTATTATATTATATTGAAGAGCATTAATACCTAATTTCAAGTAATTCTGATCATAAATATTTTTCTTGGGTTGTATTAGAACGTGTTTTCTCGTGGCAATGAGATATTCTCTCGCGGTAAAAAGTAGCCTATGTCACTCTCCAGCCCTCCAACTATTTCCACAGAAAAAAATAACGCCAATCCGTTTCTCCGTTTCGACGTGAAAGAAGGACAAATAAACAAACAAACAAACAAACAAACAAACAAACAAACAAACAAACACTTTCAAATTTATAATCTTCTTCTTCTAATATATAAAATTTCCATGTCACAATGTTAGTTACCGTACTCCTCCGAAACGACTTTACCGATTTTTACCAAATTTTATATGTGTATTCAGTAGGTCTGAGAATCGGCTACTATCTATTTTCCATATTCCTAAGTGATAAGGGTGGCCCACGTTAGGGACGAACCCGAGCGGAGCGAGGGTGAGTCGCTAGTATTAGTATAGTTATTGCGTGTTATTTTAATGATAGTAATTTTTAAAATTAAATAAAATAAAAATTGTACTAATTACGAGTAGTTATAACCTATTGTCCATAGATAATTTGCAATGTGCAGATGTTACGTCAAATAGTCTTCATTATCTAAATTCTTATGAACTACCTATTTATTATGAAAGATCAACTTTGATAGTTGCTACAATAACAGGTTTAGTTAAATAATTTTTCAATAACAACCCGGAAGTGGAAAGTGGGCGGTGTCTGACTCCCGTGCATTGAAGAGCATGTAAAAACGTTGAGCCTACGTCTAGTCTCGAACCGGTCGTGTCGAATTATCGTCATATCGGAATTTGAGAATGCGAAAAATAGAGAGTGCACGTTGTGTCTGCGCGTACACTTGTGCACTATAATATCTCCTGCGCAGTTGGCTAGTCTCAATGAGATTGGCCACCGTGGCCGGAATCAGTCGGAAAGACATGATTTTGCTCAATTTTCTGTAATTAGTTAAAAAAATTATTTGTGAAACAGATACACAATTATTCATCAAATTGCCAGCTTACAATTATTTAAATAACAATCAAATAAGATTTCGATGTTATAATTTGTTTTAATATGACCTAAACGTCCTAAACATTTTAATTTATTCATTTTCTCAAATAACACATAATATCTTTAGATTTTGTAACTTAAAATTTTTATTTTTTTTGGCTTCCTCGATTGCGTTTCAGATATACATTTAGAAAATGGAGATTTATTATGTACTTATATTTTAATTTAGAGTAATTAATTTCATGGCATTTATAAAAAAACGTGTGTGTATGTTATGTACGCACATAAGAAGTTGTACTTCTTTGGCGTAACAAAACAAAAATAGCTAAAGATTTCATCCCGTATGTCGAACTCTGTATGTAACAGGAATGCAGCTAACTTCACCATGTCGCTTTTTGGCTGTTGGTGTGCGCGCGCATCGTAAAAATTTTACTCTCGTATTTTTTTCCAAACGTACCAAAAGAATCAAAATTATTTAATATATAATTGTGTCATTTTTAATTATTAAATTTAAAAATTTAATAATTTTAAAATGTAAGCTTTTAAAACCGAATCGAAAAATTTCTTTATTTTTAAGTTAGACTACAATAATAATTTTAATACAGTTATTAATTATATTTATTACTGTTATTTTTGGGTAGAATTTTTTGTCTCATTGGTCTATTGACTAACACAAACATGTACGGCTGTAATTTATGTTTTCGAGTCTCGGGTCTGGCCGATAACGACTATAGGGGTTTTTGGTTAAAGAAATTGTCAGCAGCAGCTCGGAGTAAATGAATTGGCCGAGTTACATATACAACCCCGTGCGTCGGAGAGCTCGTAAGACACTTTTGCACTCGTCTTTGCCTGCATAATAGTGTACTATATCCTCTCAAATAGGTAGTTAATCTTAATGAGATGGCTGTCATGGCCGAAATTCTGTCAGAACGACTCTTTTTATACTATAAATCATTAATTAATTTACATTTACTGTTACTGAATTAATATAGATTACAAATCTTAAGAATTTTATGAAATAATAATAAATAAATAATATTTAACATACATTTTGTAACTCCAAAAGGCTGTATGATATCAATATTTTTCTCGTTTCATGACTAACGTAGCACTCTTTCTCCAGAGATATCACAAAAAAGGTAATATGAGTCATGAACTATATTCCGTGCATA
>OV170227.1:2376193-2481193 GCA_921882275.1 Brenthis ino
ATAATAAGGTAAAATTTTTCCAAAACGGTTTTAGGCGTCTTTCGAGTAATCAGTGAAAATAACATAAAAAAAAAGATTCCGACGAATTGAGAACCTCCTCCTTTTTGGAAGGCGGTTAAAAAAGGTCAGAGAGAAATTTTATTGTTTTTATTTTTAGAAATTGTTTGTCTTGTTCTATCACAACAAAGTTGTATTAAGCTTTTTATTTTCTCACGAATATCACGTGACCTATTGGCTCCAGCTTAGAGTGTAGATAATATGAGGCTATGTGAATCGGAGTTGAGGACGGAAAAAATATTAATATTGGATATTATTCAAATTTTTAAAAATTTTTTTTACAAAATTCACTGGCAAACCCCCCTTAAGCTACTGTCAGTTTGTGGCTAAAAAAAAAAATTAAAAGCCCTTTTTCCGTTTTCGTTAAAAAAGGAAAAGGGGGCGTTTACCCAGAAAAGGGGGAAAAAAAAAAAAAAAAAACTTCAAGGGGGCCGGCCATCGGTTTTGATTTCTCACTTTATAAAAACCCCTTTGTTAAGTCTTTTCTGTGTAAAAATTAATTTGCCCGGGCCCACCCATTTATATTTCTAAATATTATTAAAAAAAAAAAAATAATAACAAACTTTTTTTAGAAGGGGGATTATAATGATATCTTTTTAACTTGTTAAAAAAAAAAAAATAATTTTTATTTGAGGGAAAGGTTAAGTTGGAAAAAAAAAAATAAGGAATTGCAAAAATTTTAATCGCCCTGTTAGAAGGTAATTATTTTTTTTCCATAAGGCGGATTTCGTTATTTTTGGGACTAGATAATTTTGGGAACCTTTTTCGTTATAAAAAAAAACCATGGCATTAAAAAAAAAAATAATCAAAGGGCGAGAAAACCCTCTCGGTACGTGACATTTTAAAATCTTTAGTGAAAAAAATCTTTACATTTTTCTTCCCAAATTAGGAAAAAAAAGTGGTTGTGTGATCTGAAAATCTGGTTTTATCGTTATTAAAAAAAAAAAAAACTGTTTATTGTACATTTTTTCCTAAAATTTTTAACGGAGTATCTTAATAACTTATGAAAATAAGGGAAAATTTTAAATTTTTTCTACCCACAAATGAGGGGGTTTTTAATTTAAAAAAAAAAAACCTGTTTTTTTTTTCTTGGATGGTTTCGGTTTGGGGGGATTTCTCCCTTTTGAAAAAAAAAATTGGGGGAAAAAAATTCGGGTTTTACTGTTCTGAAAAAAATCTTTGATTCGACGGCTTGAAATTTAGAAACCTTTAGAAATGTTTTAAAAAGGTAACCTTGGGTGACAAACAACGTTTTAAATAAATTATAAATAAAATTAATTTAATTATATTATTCCATTAAAAAATTAAAAAACCATGGGTAGTTAATATTCCTAAAGGGATAGTGTGTTTCCATTGGATGGAAGTTGGGGAAAGTAAATTTGATATGGAGCTCTCCAAGTTTTTAACCCAAACAAAAAAAACAAAAAAAAAAAACAAAAAAAAAAAAAACGTGTTCTATCCAAAAAAAGCATCTTTTTAACTAACCTTTTTATATTTAACACTTTCATAAATTAAAAAAAAACAAAAAACTTTTATTTTTGTGTTTAAAAATCTTATAAATTAAAAATTACATTAAGGGGATTGAAATTAAATACAATTTGAATTTAATCAGGGGGGGTCCGTTCGAACGAAAAACAAAAATTAATGTTTCCTTAGGAGAAAAAAGGGGAAATTAAAACAAAAATGGATTTCAAAGGAGCCCGTTCCCAAATTATGATTGGAGGGTTCGGGGACAATTTGCCCCCCTGGGATCCAAGATACAAAATAAAACCTAAAGTAAAAAACCGAAGGGGGAACATTGGGTTTTTTAGGGGAGTTTAATTGAATGGTCTTTTTGAAAAAAAAAAAACAAATATTTTAATAACTTCTCTAAATTCAAAACAAAAAAAAACCAATCCAAAAGCCAAAAAAAATTTTTTTTGTTCTTTTAGGGGTTTTTTTGGGTAGGGGGGGCCCGAAAAACTACTCTAAATATGTAAAAAAAAATGGAAAATTTTTGGTGGGGGGCCCCCACGTATTTATTTCCTTCTTTGGTTGTATTTTTTTTACGGAATATTGGCTACTATAGCTAAGCTTAATAAAATTATTTTAAAAAAAATCGGTCCCAAAAAAAAAAAAAAGTTTTTGTTTAATTTTCAGATGGATAATTCTAAAAAAAAAAAAAAAAAAAAAAAAAAACAAAAACCACCCTTTTCCGGGCTATCTTTGAAGGTTTCGGGATTTTTAGGGGCCAAAAGGGAAGGGCCTATTTTGGAGTTAACTACCTTTTTTTTCCCAAAAATGATCCGTATGGGAAAATTTTGAGGAAGTCTGGGAAAAAAAAAAACCCTTTTTTGAGGGGGACATACGAGTGTTCACTCTCTGTTTTTGCTTTCTCTTAGAGGGAAAAAAACGAACCATGGGAAAAAAGTCCAAACCTGTTTTCTTCTAAAAAAAAGTCTTTTTAAAATCTTTTTTTTAAGGGAGAGTTTTGAAAAAATTTTTTTTTTCACTCTTGCCACCCTACCTTTTCATAAAATTTTTCATTCAAAGTTTTTACGGGAAAGCTGAATTATATTTTTAAAGGCAATAAAAAAAAAGATTTTAACAAAGTCATTGAAAAGGGAATTTAAAGTTTTACAAAAAAAAAAAAAAAACTCGAAAAAATGTCTTTCTACTTTTTGCTTTGTTTTAGGGGGGAACTTTTTTTTAACAGTTTGGTTGACAAAAAAAAAAAATTCTGCCAAACAAAATTTTTCATTTTTTTTTTTGGGAAAAAACAAAAAAAAAATTTTTTGTTCATAACTCCAAAAAAAAAAAAAAATTATGAAAAAAAAACCAAAAATTTCGTGTAACATTGTGAAACCTAATTATTGGGGGTTTTTGATTTAATTTGTTTGTAACCCCCCCAAGGGGAATGGTGCTCTATCTTCTGGGGGGGGGGACTTCCGCTTGGGGGGACACTTTTTTCTGGGACAACCAAAAAAACTGTATAAAAAATTTAATTTTTGCGGTGTTTATTTCTGTCAGGGGGAAAAAACGGGGGGGCTTAAAAAAAAACGATTTTTTGGATTAATATTCAGGTTTGGATGTTTAAAATAAAGGGTTTTTTTTCTTTTTATAAAGGACGGGGGGTTAGTTTAAATTTTTTAATTTTTAAAAAAAAAAAAAAAATAATGGTAATTTTTGTATTTTTTTTTTTAAAGGTATTCCCTTTTTTGTTTTTCTTTGAAACAAAAAAAAAACAAAAAAACAAACAAAAACCACGTCACCCCCAAAACACAATGGCCCCAAAAAAAAAAAAATAAAACAAAAAAAAAAAACCAAATAAAAAAAAATTTTGTTTACCTTTTTTTTGTGTTCCCCCCCGCGAAAAAAGGGGGGGAAAAAAACAATAAAAAAAAAAAACAAAAAAAAAGAAAAAAAAAAAAAAAAAAAAAGGAAAAAAAAAAAAAAAAAAAAACCCCCCCACGGGGTTTTTGTTTAAAAAAAAACAAAAAAAAAGGGGGCCCTCCCCCCACCCCAACCCCCCGAACGGCGGGGGGAAAAAAAGGGGGGGGGGTGCTGGTTTTGCGGGTGTTCCCCACAGCCCCAAAAAAAAAAGTTAAACAAAAAATTTAAAAACATATTGGTAAAATTTTCGCGAAAAAAACAAGTTTTAATTTAAAAAAAGCACCGAGGGGAAAAGCTCGGTCGCATTAAAAAGGTTTTTTTAAAAATAAATTAATACCTAAACTATTTAAGAGCATAATAATATATTAATAGTATTACTGGTTTTCCCCCCACAAAATCGGATAAAAAGGCCCAGTAGTTTTTTTAAAATAAAATAATAAATAAAAAAAAAATTAAAATTTTTTTTTTTCCCAATGACAGGGATTGGGCCCCGCCGCGAGGCCGGGGAAATTTCCCCCGGGGGCCCAGGGGGAGGGGGAAATAAAACCAATTTCATTTTCCACTTTTTTCATTTCCTTAGCCCCCAAACCAAATTTATAAAAAAGGATAGCGGTTGAATATTTATTGTGTTTTAAAACAAAAAGGGTTTTTTAAAAACTTGTTTCAAAAAGTAAAAAAAATGGTTGTTATAAACGGCTTTTTTGCTTTTGTATGGGTGTTTGGGAAAAATTGAAAAAAAAAAAAAAAAAAAAAAAATTGGGGGGGGAAATGTTGTATGGGTTTGTTCCTTTGGTATTTGTTTTTTTTTTTTTAAAAACTTTTATTGGCAATTCCTACAAAACACTTTACACGTCGAATTCCCATATAAAAAAAAAAAACAATTGTTTATAATCGTTTGAAATCAGTTAGGGGGGGGAAAAAAAAAAAAAGTTTTAGATTTTAAAGTTAATATTGAAACTTCGTTTAAAAGTTTTGTTTAAATAAAAACTTAAATAAAATTTAAGATTAAGTAATAAAATTTTAAAATTTTAATAAAAATTTTTAAAAAACACACAATTTTTACATTTTTTTTTTCACTTGTAGTGGCCAAATTAATAAAATCGAGGTATTTATAAGCATTTTTAGGTGAAATTTTACATTAATTAATCATAAAATATTTTAATTAATATGCAAAATAACTGTTTGTCCAGTGCGAGTTATTCTACCTATATGAGCGCATTACATAATTTTGATGTTAACGGCCTTTATACTAAATTCCTTTAAATCAGTCATTAGCTAAATATAAGAGTATTTTCAAAGTTTGAAGAAGACTTATCTATAGGTAAAGATAAGAAGTGGCCGCGCCGTGTCATGTCACGAGACCACTACTAAACTAGGGAGAATCGAGCGAAATAACATTTTCTGATATAAAATTTATGTACAGTATGGTTTAATATAATATTATGAATGTGTTATGATCGAACGCCCACGAAGATTTCTGATAAATAAAATCAACGCACAATACAGTAGGTGGTGCACATACGAGTATAAATGTGTATCATATTTTGAGATTTATTACTTTGAATTCCTCTCTTTGTGTGCTATCTATGTCCATAAAATAATCTACATATTTAGGTAATGTTTTTATTTCATGTTGTTTAACATTACAAAGACATTTAGCAGCTCTTCCGACTTTATAAACAATTACACTTGCAGCGGCGTTCACGCCATTTTCGTAAGCCTGCCGTATTGTTCAAGTACGAATTAAATGTAACACTCCTCGTTCAGCCTCCGTTCTATTACCCTTTACCATTGCTTGGGGTTACAAACCTATATAATAAAATGATACGATTTGCTTCTATTATGTTAAAATTATTCTTGCCAAGTATTTTTATATAATTATATATATTTTACAATATACCTCACAATTTAAGAGCAGCAATATTAAATTTATTTTATCATTATTAGGTATGTTTTTTTGAGCGGAACCCTAATACTTTTACTGAAATAAAAGTAGTAGTAGTAGTAGTCTAAGTTACTCTTTATAACATCAACCAGTGAAAGTCCCGTCAACATCGGCCCAGCCGTTTCAGAGATTAGACGGAACAAACAGACCGACAGTCAGTCAAAAAAATTTAAAAGTTGGGTTTTTTTATAAATACCGTATACAATTCCATATGCATTAGTAAAAAGCTGTTATTTCGACATAACAAACAGACACTTCTATTTTATTTATCTGTATAGAGTATAATCGAAGAAGTAAACATTAAAATGTTACCGAGCTAGCTACTGTAAAGGAAAAAATTGTACGAGCCGTATTTTAACTCGTGAGTTTCACTCGAAAGCATCTGTTGATGAGAATTATTCATTATTTCAGAATATATTGTAGAAATGATATGAAAATATTTATTATATTTTCATGTGTAAGTTATATAAAATAAGTAAATAGTATGAGAATAATAAAAAAAATTTTTACAGCTTGTAACGACAGGTACCTAAATTTCAATTTATATTAATTATTCAAAATAGTCATTATTATATATGTATTATTTATATAAAACAAAGTCAGGTTAGTTACAAAATTTGTAACTCAAGAACAGCTGAATCGATTTTTTTTTTTTTTTATTGTCGCTCGACAAGATGACTCCATGACGCCTGATGGAAAGCATCAGTGGAATCCAGAATGAGATCCATCGGTTCCGGGACTTGATCTCGATTCCGATCAACCTCACCTCGTCGGCCTGCAAATGTGCTTTTTTACGCTCCGTTTTTATGATTTTTAATGTGATGGAATTGTTTTAGACTCAAATAATAGAATAACTAATAAAACATCTATAATATAATACTAATAACTATTT
Organism: Brenthis ino; assembly: GCA_921882275.1. Taxonomy (NCBI): domain Eukaryota; kingdom Metazoa; phylum Arthropoda; class Insecta; order Lepidoptera; family Nymphalidae; genus Brenthis; species Brenthis ino. Next base: position 2,382,460 of record OV170227.1, read on the forward strand.
ATATCCATTTAAACGTATGTATTTAGGGACGAACCCGAGCAAAGCGAGGTTGAGTTGCTAGTATTAAATAAAATATAAAGGTATCAATAATAATAAATATCAACATAACAATGGGCTAAGCTTTTATAGAAACGGAAGGATGTGACGCTAAATATGTTTGATGCCATTTCCTTTCACTATTTCCTCTTTGGTATGAATTTTATTTCACAAAACTACATTCAACTAAAAATTTCAATGTTTATTTTCACTGTTGTTTTTATGTTTTTTTTTGTTTATTTCACGCTTTCTGTGATTCAATTGGCGGCAACATATTCGTATTTTCGTATGAGTGATATCGTTAATTATTTTAAGTTTTATATTCTATACTAATATTATAATAAAAGAGGTAAAGTTTGTGAGTTTGTGAGGTTGTAGGGGTATCTACTACACCAATTTAAATAAAATTTGGTAAGAAGATAGTTTGAGACACTGTAAAGAACATAGGGTATTTTTTATTTTGGAAATCATCCTGTCAGGTGGCGAAAGTGGGGATGAAAGTTTATATGTTGCTTCGCTCGAATGTGTCCTTAAGCTTGAATTTAGGAACGCATAAAAGTTTCATCACAATCGTATGAATGTTTAGGAATGCATAGAGGACATACATACGAACATTCATTCCTATTCATATAGAAGATATAGAAAATTTAGTTATAAAAAAACATGTTATTTAAAAAATGGAAATATAATATAAATTATGTAATATTAAAAAAAAAACTAAAAATACGAAGTACATAGGTACTATGTAAATAACTTAAATTATAATTATGTAATTATTAGATATAACATTGGCTCTGAATTTTTAATTTAAAATAGCTTTAGAATAGTCAGCATCGTAAACGACTTTTGTAGAAACTATATCGCTTATTTCGGTTCAAGTATGAAGTAGTTACTCGTAGCTGTTTGTTACAAACCTAAATACCACAGATAACATAATTCTAATTATATTTATGTTTTAACTAGTGGCTTACAATTGCTTCGCTGGGATGCGTTCTTAACCTTGGTGCCTAACTTTGTGGGTAACATGTATTACTCTAGGCAGTAGTAGATTCAGGTTTGATGGCGCCCTAAACCCAAGTCGATATGGCGCTCTTTTTCTTTCGTAACAGTATATATAGATTAATTATTTTAACAAATAAATTCAACCCTTGAAATCGTAAGTACTATGTTTAGATTTTAAGAGCGCAAGAAAATAAACTTAAAAATTTGGTTTTACTGCTTACAGAAAACCTAATCGATTTTTAATTTTAGTCGTCTTAAGAATTTTGGCGTCCCTCAACATTTGCTACGTATTAACCCCAGGCCCGGGCCTCACGGGTCTAGGCCTAAATCCGCTACTGACTCTAGGGCTAGTGTATCTGTAGTAGGCATAGTGTATCTGTGTGCTTAATTTCGTCGAAATCCGGCCAGTCATTTTAGTGTTAACGAGTAAAACATACACACTACATAAATAAACTTACAAACTTTTAAATTTATTGACTGTATTATATATATAAATTTGTAGACTGATATGTATTGTGTAAATTGTATCATTACATTTTGTATTCATATAAAATAAATATTACTCAAACCAAAATTTCTGTTTACTTCATTTTCCTATTTAAAATAAACACATTATGATATCTTTTCTCAATGATATTTTTAGTTAAGTGTGTACAGTAACGTTAAAAGCCTTCAAAACGTAGCTTTGAGAGCGCTGTGCTTTTATATAATCCATTTTTCCTTTCAAGTTTAAAAGGCCCACCTTTAACTTGTAAATTAAATAATAAGTGGTTTTCGGTCTCGGTATAGAATTATTCTATATAATGAATTCTATTTATATATAAAATAGGTGATATTGATTATATTATTAAATTAAAAACAAATTGTACTATACAAAACAAGCAATTGTAAAAGTTTAATAATGAGTACTTATTCTACGCAAAAATAAAGAATCTCATTTTGACTCGAATTATTAATAAAGAATGGGAAATATTAATGAAAATTTCTTTAAAAATCATAAATAATAAAAAATAATACGACAAATATATAAATTATATCAACAACTATAATTACATATTAGAGAAAACTCATCGCTTGGTAAATGTAATTGTAATAGGACACCCTCCAGCTTTTCAGATAAAATTGTAGACTTATTCTTTGCCTCTTAACTTTTGAACGCTAAAGTTGAACCATTCATCTCAGCGACGTTTTAAGTGCTTAAGTGGCCGAGTTGGATGGTGAAATCGTGTTTAATTTTCCCGAGCACTGAAAAACTGAAAATTTGTACAACTGTATGTAAAATGGCTTACATTTTAAAATATGCTTAAATATCTATTTCGTTGTGCATATTTTATATTATCTTTAATTTTACTATTTCATAAATTAAAAAAGCCTTTCACATATATTGTGTGAAATAGGTACTTCATATTACATCAAAATATATTGTTATAGTTAACTTTGTACTTAATAAGGGTATCCTACAAACGGCATAATTACAAAAATGATTATTACGGTGCACATTTATGTGATTAATTCTCGTTCTCTTCGTCACCTGTTTTAATTTATGATACAAACTCCGAGTACACGTTTTTAATGTAAAAGTTTGATCTGTAGAACCTCCAAGTGTCCCTGAGGCATCAAGTCAGTACATAGTTTACGAAAGTGTTATTTTAGGCGTAACCTAAGTAGTTATGTAACAGACAATCTCAACATTTATGTTGTTTTGGGATAAACATGCTAAGAGTATTAAAATTTGGTCGACACCCAAATTAAAAAAATCTTATACCTTCAAATTTTTTAAACAGCACCAAGACGAAAAGAAATAATTTTATTCTGACAAGTTCTTGGTAATGCATCTACATAATAAGCACCTAGAACTGTTTCTTAGCGATGAAATGGTATAATCATAATACTCACATACTATTAAAAAAATCTTTATCTTTAATTCACTTCAATTTCACGCAAAAGTTTTCATCACGAGGTTTCTCATAATTTCAGATATCTATCTGAATATTGTGATTATTTAATAAAACTAGAGTGCTAGAAAAGTAGGTGTGAACTTGTCTAAAACCATGAAGTTTGGATATGTCATGACTAAAACTTTTTAGTCTCCATAGTTTATGGAATTACATATGTGTCATAAAAATAGTGTAATGACAGAAAATAATATAGTTACTGTCACAGACGTCGTTAAATTTTATAAAATACATTATGACTTATTGAATATCGTTTTAATATAATGAAGTAATGTTATTTTTAGATTTTTTATGGTACGTTTCAAATATATTATTATTTGTAGTAAAACCTGTGAAACTATAACAGGTAGTATTTTTGTAATTGCAGATATGGATCTACAAATTCTAGGTTATTTAAATTAAATGAACTTCGATACGGTAAAACAAAATTATTCTTACTTGTTAGTAGTTTATTATTTTTAGGGGAATCGATTAATAAGTTTTTATCATATAAAACAACTATTGTATATACATGTTTATTGCTATGAGTCTTTTTCCGTAGTTGCTAATTTTTAATGAATTTTCTTTAAAGAATTAAAAGAATATAAACTTTTCTGTTAACTAGAAAATGTGTATTAATCTCAAATTGAATAACTTTTCTATCTATTTCAGGATATTTGTATTTATAGCATTCCTCAACGCTCGCCCTATATTTAAAAGTATGACAAATAACTTTATAGCCGGAAATAATGTATCCATGCCTCATAATATAGATCTCATGAAAAGAAATCAAGATTATAATAATTTAGAAAGTGATGGAAAACACGCAGACAGATATGAGATCAAAAATCTACCTATCCGAGTAAACAAAAATAAACTTAAATTTAGAAGAAAGATAGCTTGTAAGAAAACAAATTTCAATGATTTTGATAAATACGAACCGACTAAATGCTATGGAAAATATTGTGATATTTTTACAGCCTATAAAGAAGTTACAAATAATACTAGAGACATTTTTAAATCTATTGAAACAGATAAATTAAAAAAAGACTTTAATTATATTGAATTAATAAGTACTACACCTACACTGCCAGATTTTAGCATTCTAGAAAATTCCAATAACTTTTTTGACTTATCGTCCCCGAGGTCAACTAATGATGCTAACCGAATTCTCAGCACAGCTGAAATTGAAGCAGTTTTAAATGAAATCAAGCATAGAGAAATACAAAAGATTGCAGGACATGAACCCTCTCTAGCTAATGTTATTACTAATACCATTATTGAGACAACATATTCGTCGATATTGGATTTAAAAGCATATTCAAATGAAAACAAGTATACCACGACTAGAAGTATTAAGAAAACCAAAAAGAAACCACTAAATCATCTCTTTCAGAGATCTATAAAAGAAGAGTGTTCAACATTGGGCTCAAAATATAGAAAATAAATTACAAAAGAAAATTAAAAATGTATTTAACAAAGTTAAAAATAAAATATCTCATGACTATAACAAAGAAATGAAAAAGGTCAAAGAGGCAACAAAACAAAAAGATGTAGAAATAACCAAAAAAAATTGTAATTCAACCAAAACTGCCAATAAAGACCTCAAGCATATACAACCTACCAAGTCTACCCAAAAACACCCTTCTACAGTAGTATTTACTGTAGCAAATTCACGCGACAGTCGCAGAACCACGAAGTATACACCTCTGCAAACTATTAACGAAAGTAGCTCCCCTTCTAATTATACAATACCTATTTCAGGTGACGACTTTTCAATGCTCACTTTTTTTGAACAACTATTATCGAAAGGTAAAGAAAATAGCGAAATAAATACGTTGACAACTAAAAAAAAATCTGTGAAGAAGGTGGAAAGATCATCTAGGCACAATCAAAATAATAGGAACAAATAATAAAGAGATATTTGATATACTAGAATATCCGAATACAAATTTAGATAAAGAAAATAAAATAGTTTTTCTTGAAACAATAACAACAAATAGATATGAACAAAATGATCAGTCTGATGCAACTACCGAAGATACAAGTTTCGAAGGGCTGAGTAATAAGTTATCATATAATGATTATGTCAATGGCTATAAATATTATTTAAATTATCAAAAAGAACAAGATGATAACAAATTTTCAAATCTTATTCGGTATCAAGCACATAAACATCATAAAGTAGATGATATAGGAAAATTTATTTTAAACAAAAATTCCTCAGTTACCAGCAAGAAGATACAAAAGATATTTTGTTGAATCTGAGACATTAGAAGATCAAGATGTATCAACAAAGAGTGAAGATTCGTGGTTCAAAAAACACTTTTTCTTATTTTTAGATACTGATCCGCCTAAACAGTTTCACACAACACAGACTGTGACATGCAAAAATAACAATTTACAAAAGGATAATAACTTTTTACTAACAAATAATACATTTTTACATAAAAGATATATAAACAAAAAAGAGGATTTAAATGAAATAAGACATAAATACCAAAATTCATTTGTGCTTTCTAATAATAAATTTAATTCGCCTATTAATGAAGATACAACATTACATACCAGGTCAACGGTAATTGTAAAGTTACAAAAAAAGAAAGATAAAAACGTATACGTACGTTTCAAATATTTCACCGTAAACCAAAACAAAAACGTCAAGATCACTTTCGAGTTCAACGATTCGATATTAATAAAGGAATAAAGGATATTTTAAAAATATCAACCTAAATATTCTCGCACACGGCAAGAAAAAGTGTTCGATTATGAAATAATATCATCCCCTCAACCTTATGATCACTTTAATATAAAAAAAGCTTTACAACGTCCATGAGATGATGAAACAAGTTCCAAATATTTCGGCAAATTTTGAATTTCCTTTTCCTGTATTAGACTTAAAATACGATAAAATAAATGAGAATTCTCTAAAATATACTAAAGACAATTCTCAAGAATTACCTTTTCAAAATAAACCAGATTACCAACAAAAACCAATAGTAGATTGTGCACAAAGAAGTTTTTGGATATCAACTGGTAGGTTTTACATTTGTACGAGTATATTATAAGAATTTTATAATAAAGTAAACTTTTAAAATTTGTGTAAAAGTGAAGTAGATCATAACCAAACATTACGCAGCTTATGAAAAAATATCTGTTTGCACATTTGTGCGAATTCGAATAGTTGTCGGTAATCTATTATATTGTTTTGATAGAAAATTATTATTTAAAATTATGTATTTGTTCAAATTTTTGCTTTTAGGTAAACAAAATCAACTACATCCATTTAAACTGACTACTCCTATATCCTATGAAAGTGATAACAATCGAAATATTCAAATTACTAATGACGATGTAATAAATGTGGATTTAAAAACACATTTAAGCCGAGAAAATTATAAAGGCCCCGTTACATTTTCAACGATATATAAAAATATTAATGATGACAATATCAACAGTAAACTATCGAATTAAATTAACATCGCCTAAAATTCAACAGCCAAATTACATGAATTTAAATAATCATGTGGATAATATAATGTTTAAAAAAAGTGATCCCTTATTTAATATAAAAGTGGAATCAAATCCACTAAAAGACAATGATTTAGCAGATAGGGTGACAGAAGCGTACCATAATAATTTGATAACCATAGGGTTTATGCATAAGCTTGATGAGAATGATATGCATTTTAAAAATAATTATAAAAAATCAAGTAATACCATTTTAAGTAATGATTACAACTTTGTTGGAAGTAAAAAGTTAACATGTAAACCACCACTAGAATTGGGGAATACTCTATATGAAAATAATGACGCAAGTTCTAATGGAGATAGTGGTAATTATTACAACATATTGTACTAATAATTGTTTCAAAATAACGATGTGTGTGTGTGTGTGTGTGTGAGAGAGTGTGTGTGTGAGAGAGTGTGTATGTGTGTGTGTATGTGTGTGTGCGTGTGTGTGTATGTGTATGTTCGTCGTTAGATTCGTCTCAATAACGCAAGTGTCATATGGCTATACAAAAATAGTTAAAAATGTAAATGGCGGATTTCTGGAGTAAATTTGTGTCTTAAAAAAATTCTTCCAAGTCAATGGAATTATCAAAATAGAGGTTTTTAAGAGGCAATCACAATAATATATACAACTTATATGTTTAAAGTAATTTAGGATAAAAAATTGTTAAATATTACTTCAAATGTCTAATTGGCAGAAAACGAACGAGAAAAAAAACCAAAAAGCTGGAAATAAAAAATATATTATAAAAATAAATAACCCGATTGCATAAAACCTAACTAAAAATATGTAAACAAGTTGTCATGCAGTCGGAGACATACACAGTTATGTACATCTCGCGGCAATGATGAAACATGTGTGTCTCCGTCTGCATAATACTATATTCCTTCGTCAACTTGGTTTCTTTTTTTTAGTTAGCTTTTATGCAGTCGGGTTTTTATTTATATGATTATAGTAATAACTTTCCAATTTGTTTTCTAATAAAATATTTTTAAAATATTTTTTACCTTGTTCACAGTTTTTAACAAAAATTATAACAGTAATGTAAGTAGCCATATTATGTGAAATATAATACATCTCTTTTTTCATATTATTATCGTATTAATGATATCTATTCAAAATTTCTTTTAGAAAACTTTTTTAGAGAATTTCAACGCAGCACAGCAACAGCCTAAGCAATATTTTATGACTCCTTTACCTATGAAAATAGACGATTTTAATATTTTTTTAAAAAACCATGAAATTGATGTTGAATCAGTAACGGCTCCTTTAAGACATCCAGTTCCGTTTAGTGCTAGTATTACTGATAAATGGAAGTTAAATAAAAAGTACGTTCCAAAATCATTAAACAAGACATTTTTACTAGAAGGATACAAATCAAAAAAAGGAAAAGATCTGAAACTTGATACTAATGTTAAGTTCACGGATTATGATATTGAAAATGTTAAGAAAAAAGAAAAGTTGATCAAAAATATAAAGAAATGAATGATAAAATTATTGACAGAGATCCATTTCGGCTTAAACATATGAATGCAATTCATTACTTATATAATCAAGACTGTACAAAGACTACAAAAGATATGAGAATTCCAAAAAGACTAAGCGGCCATAATTATAAATATGATATGATTTTTCATAGTCCAAGCAAAATTCAGGATGATAATATGTTTAAATGTAAGTAATTATTTACTTGCAGTTCGCTATTTTATAGAATAAATTTAAAAATATTAATTTAATAACAACATTTACTAGCAGATGGCATGGATGCTGCATATAAAAATCTAAATGAGTAAGTGAACTTAATGATTTTTTAAACTAGCTATAAAATTGATCTATTTATTTTTCAATTTAATTAATATTTTAATATTAATAGGTATAAATGTTGATAGATTTAGAATTTCTCTAATGGAAGATAAAATAGTTGGCAAGCGGCTGAAAAGAAATCAACGGTATCAAAACGGTATAGCAAAGATTTCAAAATACATTTTGAGTATATTATATAGCTAAATATAATTTGGCTCCATATTAACAAATGTATCTTAAAAATGTGTTTTAAATAAAAAATAATAAATAATGAAAAAATATTGACTCGAACTAGAAAGTTCATATGACTTACCGTTATTTGCTAGACAAACCTGAAGTGAATTGTGAATCAGTAGAAAATTAAGTAATCTCAAATGGAGATAACGAAAAATATCAACAGAGAAAAATAATTATCCAGCTAAATTAGATGAAGTAAGTTAAAATGAAAATATTTTTATATTATTAAATAGTGTTTATATTTTAGACCATAGTAGAGAGCATCATTATGTACTGTGCTGCTCTGATTGTGCTACTGATCGTGGGTCCAATCTCCATAATTTCTGATCAGTTGTTCATGTTTTGAAATATAGTTGCGCATGACGATAAAACAATTTATGATACACATATTGTTGTGTTGTTATATGTTATTTTATATTTACTACTCAATAGACGCACATTGGTACTATGATTACTCATAAATTTAGTACTGATGTTAAAGAAGATCATCATAAGCGTGAAGCTAGCCAGTTTTTCACAGCAAAACATGTTGCCGCTTTAGAAGTCATAGATTTATTAAAAGGAACACAATCATTTGGAGAAAAATTATCTATGAATTTAAATAATAATAAAAATACTTTATATAAACCACTAAAAAAAGATTATCGGGCACCAAACGCAATTCAAGTTCATATTTCAATTCCATCCAATCAATTTAACGGATAACAAAAGGTCTTTAGAGCCAACGAGAGTTCGAAAAATATTTTCTGCTATAATGTCGACTCCAGTGGATTTAGAATACCAAATATATTCATTTGCAAATACCACTAATACTCCGACAACAATTTCACAAAATGTTATATCACCCGGCTTATATATATTGGTAGAGAATACTAATCTGACGATTCCGAAGGGAAATTTTATATTAAAACCTAATTGTTTTAATATATAATACTCTTTAAAGGATTATAATTTAATAATAATAATAATAATCTTTAATTCAGGCAAAACTAATAAGAATAAGAAGAATAAATAATAAGAACAACAGCTCAGTCTACGGTGTCACAAATAACGACTGAATTAATAACAACTGTGAATAACCATTTAAAAGAAATATTTAGTTCTTCACCTTATGATAATAAGATCAAACGTTCTACAAACGTTAAAGACAAAGAAGAAGTAAAATGTATAAATATTACCAACAGTCAAAGCTCATGTGTAAAACAAAACATAAAAAGAAGTTTTCATTTAAACAGTATAAATAAGTTCTTTGGTCATGATAGGGTATGTAATTGTCATTGTGAACCTAATAAAACAATGTGTAAGCCGTGTAAAGCATGTGATGCAGTTATATCGGAAATAATGTTTGAATTTGACAATTTAGCTAAGTACACGACTGACCATTGCACGGAAATAAAAATATTTTTTTGGATGAATCCAAGTGGTAGAAAAAAAAAATGATTGACACTGTACATAAATTTGATACAATTTTAAATAATTACTATAAGAGAGTGAAAGGTAAATGCCAAAGTTGTACATGCCAAATGATTTCAACAAATATTGATAAATGAAGTTTGAATGACAGCAATTTTAGTAATGAATTTCTAAATAAAATTAATGATCTTGTAAACAATTTAGACAACGTTACAAATTACATAACATCGTAGACGAGAATGTTTATTTATCAGGTAAAAAATGTTTAAATGTAATAAAAACGTGTTTAGGAAGAAAACATAAGAAGTCGTTGTTGCATGACGATATAAAACAAATTGATATGAAAAGTATGTATACTCTTGACACCATAAAAATAAATCTTATTTGTAAAAAAAATAATACGAAAACTACTGATTATACTATTAGAGATCTTGAAAATATGACCAGTACTACCATGGTGTTATATTATGATCCTGGTAGCAAAAAAACACAATACAAAATTAGAAAATACTTCAAAAAATTATTTATGTTGTACCCAAAAGAGAAATATCAATATTTAGATAAAAATATACCCATGATAAACCAAAATATAACAAATTTTATCAAAAACGAACAAGCTCTTGTAACTGAAGAAATTGGAAGTCCGAGAAAAATAAAAAGAAACATGAAAACTAAAAAAACAAATATAAAAATGGCCACAACAAAGGGGAAGGACGTTTTTAATAAATTAGACTTTTATGAATCGCCTAAAACCTTAAGCAGTTATTCTAAGGAAACTACAAATCCTCTTAGTTTTGATAGTTCAGAACTGCCTTCGACTGAAAATAGTCAGATTGAGAAATATAATAATGAAAATGACAAAGATGTGAAAGATGCAACTATTATAATATTAAATGTTAAGTCCCCAGTAACTTCTGAATATTTAAAGAAAAAGAGAAAAAGAAATTTTAAAAGAGGTAACTTAGGAGAGGTTTGATATATAACAACAACAAATAAGCGAAAAAGATCAAATGATTTAATGAATTCTATTGATTTTAATGACAATGATTTACAATTAAGGACTCAAAGGACGTAAGTATATTTATTACTAAAATTTACGCGTGTGCGTAAATGTATGGGTCGGAATTTTAACTCAAATGCGTTGTCTTTATATCCCCAGTCTAACTCGACTGTACCGATGACTAATTGGTGTGACAAACTACTAACTTTCCAATTTGAGGCAGATACTGAAAATATTTTAATACAAAAATCCAATTATGTTTCTCATTTAAATCTGATCTCGAATCCAAGAACTTAAATCTGAGTAAAATAGGCAAAGTATTAATTAGCAAATAGTGACGTTGAGTGTTTGTTAATTTTTTTGGAGTTTTGAAGGTTGAATATTAAAATATTCTAAATAACACTAAGTTATTTAAATACGTAACTACTATATAGAAATAAATAAGCAAGAAGGGGCGATTCATAATATTGGTTATTATTAGTTGAACTTTACAATGTAGGTATATACGTGGATGATGAAATGAGGACGAACATAATATTTTTATAGTTTTAAATATTCATCAGAACGAGTACGGGCCATGGAATGGAGTCGTTTGCGTATGGTGATTATGATATAGTTAAAAATGACAAAAATTTACTGAATAACACGGGATAAATAAGATGGCGAAAAAATTCAAAATTAAAATAGTGCTGAACAGTAAAAGTAAGATGGAGGTTGGGAAGATTGTTTCTTGTTACCATTTTCTGTTTAGTTTATTTATTGTGAACGGTGTGATTTATAAAATTAATAAATATTTTTTATCTTAAAAGACAGCTAACAAAGCCATAAAAACTACAGAGACACAAGAAAATTCGAAATGTATTTATATTGGATGGAGAAAAAGTAAAAAACGTATGGGCGTAATAAAATAAAATTCTTCATGTTTTTTTAAATAAAACTATCTTTTCGGATTATTTCGCGGATTTATTTTGATTTTTGGTTCCCGACGTTTCGAATGCTTTACAGCATCCATGGTCACGGGAGAGACTGAGGTGTTACATGTCTTAAAGATATAGTTGTTACAGACAGCCTACCCACAATTAACAAAATGAAAATTGCACCAATTACATTACAATATTTTTAACTTTAAACATTTTTTATAATTTTAATTATAATTGAATATGGAAAATTATTTATTTAATTTTTGCTATTATTTTTATAATTATTACAATTTTAAAAATATTAATTAGTAATCTATATTTAGTGTTGCCATTATTATATTTATAACCATAAATAAAAAATATAAAAATATAGTATTAATTATTAAAGCCATATAATTGTTCTATGTGTAATTTAAAAAGTTAAAATTAATTACGGATAATCATTTTAATTTAGTTTGCTATTATTTAAAAACAACTTACTAAGCAACACTATTAATATATACTTTTACAAATGAAAAATATTAATCTGATAAGCTGTCATTTTGATCTACATTTGATCATTTGTAAAAGTATATATTAATAGTGTTGCTTAGTAAGTTGTTTTTAAATAATAGCAAACTAAATTAAAATGATTATCCGTAATTAATTTTAACTTTTTAAATTACACATAGAACAATTATATGGCTTTAATAATTAATACTATATTTTTATATTTTTTATTTATGGTTATAAATATAATAATGGCAACACTAAATATAGATTACTAATTAATATTTTTAAAATTGTAATAATTATAAAAATAATAGCAAAAATTAAATAAATAATTTTCCATATTCAATTATAATTAAAATTATAAAAAATGTTTAAAGTTAAAAATATTGTAATGTAATTGGTGCAATTTTCATTTTGTTAATTGTGGGTAGGCTGTCTGTAACAACTATATCTTTAAGACATGTAACACCTCAGTCTCTCCCGTGACCATGGATGCTGTAAAGCATTCGAAACGTCGGGAACCAAAAATCAAAATAAATCCGCGAAATAATCCGAAAAGATAGTTTTATTTAAAAATGTCAAACATTCGCGTAAATCTAAGAAAGTATTATTCTTCATGTTTCTTTAATCGTATGCTTTTGTTTATTAATTTTCTTTTCTTTTTGTTATATTTTATATAATTTTTACCTACATTATATTTTTCTTAGAAAAAGAACCAAAAATCCTAATAAATCCGCGAAAAAATCCGAAAAGATAATTTTATTTAAAAAGAAAAGTCTTCAACTTTAACACTTACACGAGCGAATTCACCGGATACGACAGAAACGACAAAGGTAAATAAAGTTTTATTCAGTTTTTTATTGTATGAATACGAAATACGAACATTCATTACTCATTTATCATATAAACATAGTATGAACTATTAAAAATCTAAAATATTGTTAATTTTTAGATGACAAAAAGTCATTAAAAGTTTGATAACCAAAGGATAATCACCAAACCTTTGCGAGGTATAGTTTTGAAAATATTAGTAGTTTTTAATATTATTTTGTTTTTACTTTATCTTTTTTCATGTCTACGACCAGAAAAAATATCCACTTCAACAAAAATTCAACTAAATTCACCTATGACATGAAAGGATAAGGATATTGTACGATATACATTATGTAATATGCATACATATATTTTTTTCATAAAACATAATCTAAACAATTAACAAATAAAATTAATCATCTGGCATAAAAAGTCTACTTAATATTGCGTTCATATGATTTTCTTATACATAACCGTTTAAAATACCTTTGTACTTATATGTCAAAATCTGCTGATTTCTATAAGCCGATTTTAATGTGGCTTTCACTGTGCTGTACATAAAAAATTTAGAGTAAATAATTTTATAGGCTATTTTTTATTTTGAGAAAAAGAGTTTAGTTTCTCTTGAAGGATCAACGGGTTAGCTTAAAAATGGTATAAGTTTTCTATCTCGGTAAAGAAATACAGTTTACGCGGTATAAAGGATAGAGGCTCATCGATTTTACATCACTTCATTGGCCATTGGTTAAGAAATTGTTTGGAAGTGGCATAAGCTATTTTTTTCGCGTTAGAAGAAATGAATCTCTGCTTGATATAAAAGGAAACTATATATGCAAGCCTAGACGCGGTCAATAACTAGTATTTAATATATTTTTAAAAAATCCTTTTGATTTTGAAGTCGATTAAAATTATGTAATTCGCCAACTATTTCTATTATTATATTTATAGACTAGCATTGCCCGCGGCTCCGCCCGCGTTCAGATGACCAAAAACCAAATTCTTAGGTTTTACATATTACTCGTAGTATACTCTTACATAGTTTTGTATTTTTTCTCGTAAATTAGACATTTTATAAAGTATCCTATATGTTGACCCGGATAACCAGCTATCATCATACCAAATTTCATCAAAATCTCTCCAGTGGTTTTCCCGTGATGCGGTAACGGACAGACAGACAGACAAAAATTCTAAAAATTATAGATTCGGCCTCCGTATCGATAATAATGTTTATTTCAATAAGATTTTCCAAAAAATATGTAATGTACAGATTCGGCTTAGTTACAATTTTATTATATATGTATAGATTAAGGACGTTAGCTATTGTTGCCTCTAGTGAGGCAAAAGTATTAAATGTTCAAAAAAATAAACGACTAAAACGCAATAACCGTAAGTCTGCCGATATCTGTAAGCACTCTCACGCGCGGGCACAGCTAGTTCTATAAATAAAAACCAAACAGTAGTAAATGTACCCCTACTAAGTAATTCATTTAATTTTCATAATTACGTATTAAAGGACAGATAAGAACTTTTTGCTTTTTAGGGTTCCGTACCTCAAAAGGTAAAAAAAGAAACCCTTATAAGATCACTCTCTTGTCCGTCTGTTCGTCTGTCTGTCTTACCGATTTTCTCAGGAACGGGTGGATGTAGCAAGTTGAAATATATATCATATACTGAGGTCTATAGTCCCTATTAGGTGTATAAAAATCAAGGTCCTCAGTGAACACGATAAAAAATGTGAAATTTAGATTTTCGTAAAAACTTGGAAGTACCAAAATTTACCTTAATTTTCAACTTTTTTTATTGTTCAGAATTTTCCCTTTACTTGTGCTGTAAGACCTTGCTTTTAACAAAAATTGACAATTCTAGGTCAATCGGAAGAACCCTATAGGCTTAGGGTCGAAAACCTATATGGTAGTTCCCGTTGACCTAGAATCATGAAATTTGGCAAAAAGCTAGGTCTTACAGCACAAATAAAGGAAAAATGCCAAAGAATAAAAAATGATGAAAATAAACTTAAAAAGATTTCCGATAATTTTGTACGGGACCCTCGGTGGGCGAGTCCGATTCGCACTTGTCCGTATTTTTTTTTTAATTTAAAACGTAAATAATAATTTATGTATATTCATACTAAATATTAATTTAAAAAAAATGTTGCTATTTATGTCGCGTCACAATTGCTTCTAGATGTAGAGCTATTCAGGTGAAAAGCACCTACTACAGAAAACTTTGTTCAGCATTTACCTAGGCCTAGATTTTAACTTTTAGAATAAAAAGTTACATTTTAAGGGGTAAAATATAGAGTCGCTTTCATAAATAATTGGGAATGGTAAAGGTAAAAAAAGGTAAGGTAAAATAAATTTGTATTGTATTTTCAAACTCTCTAAAAAGTTGTTTCAAAAGAATTGCTCATAAATTATGTTTTGAAAAATTCAAAAATTTTTGGGATGTAACTAAGTTAGTTGTTTTTAACAAAAATGAAATGCATGATGGATTTTAGTAATAAAGTTTTTTGTAAAAAAAATATCTAAATTTCATTATAAAGCAGGTCTCATGTTTAGAGGTTATTAAATTATACACTCGTGTGAAGTTGCAGTCAAAAGCTAGTATAATAATATAGCATTTTCCGAGACCATAGGTGGAGGTAAAGTGTCCTTTGGCGTAGTTGGAAAGCAAAGTCCGCTAGGCCGCGACCTCGTCTAATTAAAGGTTAATCCAGTTTCCGGGCAACGTTATTAAATATTTTTATTCCACTCCTTGCATGCGCTTGTTTTAACCAGAGCCCTTCAAATCTTATTTCGTTACTGCACTCACATTTCTTATTTTAGCTCGTATTTCGAATACGCTTACAGAACTCGATAATTTATGTAAGAGTCATTCTAATGGTACATATTCTGATCGCGGCTGTTTTCTCTCATGACTTTTCAACTTCTCGGCTAACAAGTATCATGTATGCATAAGCTAACATTTTTAAGCGTTTGATTAAATAACACTAAAAATTTAAGTAATAGTATAAAAAATGTTTAAAAAGACAAAAAAACGAAAGTGCATATTACAAGACTTCCGCGATACCATTCAGACAAAGAGAGACAATAGCATTCCCATGGAGGGTTGACGTCAGGCAGGCGGCCGGTTGTAAAACTTTTGCCAAATCCTATCAGCAGTACACTGAAGATGTACTGCGCCGACCCCAAGTGATTGGGAAATGCGTAGGGAGAAGAAGAAGAAGATTAAATAACATTATTTCTTTGCATTTGTTTCAATATTTTAAAATATTATTTTTGATTTAATAATATTTTAGTTACAAAAAATCTTATTTGATTACCGTAGCGTGTATATACAAGCACGTAATCTTTTTTCTGCGTCTATTTCAATTGTCTCGGAGCAGGAAAGCGTACGAATGGAGCATTGCAACGTTTTGTGCGCTTGCATTCATTGTGATTGCTATTTGTTACGCTATTTTGCGTCTATTGCGAACATGTTCAGAAACTGGGATGAAAAACATCTATGGAAATACAAGAGAAAGGAAGATTGTTTTTGTATTTTTTTTTACTTTTACCGGAGATAGGTTCGTGTTTGAAGAGGTCGTTTATGTTAAGATGATCGTGGATTTAGAAATGAAATGTCATTGCCTTTTATATTTAATTGGTATATTTGGTAATTTGATAAAGATAATATATAATCTAAATAATAATACAGTTTTAGTGCTTCGATATAATACAATGTAACTATAATTTAGTTAATTCTAATGAATATAAGAATATTTTGTCCTAATATCATATTTCGGGAGAAAAAGGCAGCTATGTGCTATTTCAGACTATAATCTATCTCTGTGCTAAATTTCATCCAGATTCGTTCAGCCGTTCTGGCGTGACAACGTAACAAACATTCATACATCCATTCTCACAAACTTTCATATTTATAATATGACTTGGCTTGACTTATGTTCCTATGCCCCCCTAGGTAAGGCACAGGGCGTCCACAGTACATCGCCACCCGTTCGGTCTTGAGCTACGTGTTTGATTTCGCTCCAGAATATTTCCGATAGCCTTCGTTTCGCCAATGACTGTCCGCCGCCAGGTCTATTTTAGACGGCCGCGTATGCGTTTTCCTTGGGGATTCCAGTCTAGTCTATTAATAATATAAATATGGATTAACAAATGCTATCTTTACTATGGTGATATATCACTGGTATGGTTAACCAATATTTATATATCGTATTGAAGTGATGCCCAGCGTGTGCTATGTATATACTCGTACAAGTATTCAGACCTTTTTAACGAAAAATATTTTTAAAAACTTGCTAAGTTTTCTCAGATATGCAGCTTTCTTCACGATGTTCTTGTGTTTCTTTTACCGGAAATGGTAATTAAGTTGAAAAATGTTTCGCACATGAGAATATCAGAGGTATAGAACTCGGAATTTTAACCCGATTTGCTTGTGGGATGTTAAAGGCCTGAATTATTATTCAAAATTCAAATTTAATTCATTAGTTGATATTCATCACGGTATAAACTTAAACACAGAACCGACAAGATTTTTTCGTTACAGAATCGCGAAACAAACCATTTCTTAAAATATTAATCATTATGAGCACGAACCTTAGAATTCAAAAGATTTCTTTTTATAACTCTCGACATTTAAATGCTTATCTTTGTTGGTTTTCTCTTTTCCAGATTCTCGAGAGACTCGATTTGAACTGCAGAGTATAACCACTCTTCCGCCTTTGCCCCCTATTGACTTTTAGTCGAATCTAAAAATGAAATGAGCAAATTTTTAAGTCACTGACACGTTCTTAATAATATGAAGAAAATTATTTCTATTTAAGATAATATCTAAAATTGTAAAATATTAAATAATATATAAATATTTAATGAAATTCATAAAAAAATTGGGTTAGCTTATCATGGACTAGTTAAAAAATCTGTCATTTATAAGTATCGCTAAGTGTAATTATAGTTTGCTTGAAATTGATTTATTATTTCATAACACATAAATATTACAGTGAAAATTCATACAGTATGTTTGTTACTTTGAAGTTAAGCATATCTATTTATTTGGACTTTTAAATATAGTGCGTTATGTAAAAGGGGGATGTTAATGTTAGATATTTGCTAAGTGTGTTTCTTAATGTGAATTAGTGTTTGTAATTTAATTTAGATTTTCTGAAATAAATATATTAATAATGAAGGTTTTTTTTTATTTTGAAATTTCATACTAATCTATCGACTACGTGTGGCACAGAACTCGGTTATATATGAATCTATTAGAATCTATTATTCAGTGGTAGATTGGTATTAATATAGAATTATGTGCATTGAAATAATGTAAAATTAATATTAATCGGTCACGAATCTGTACAAATGAATATATTATGTATTTGCGAAGATTTATAATAGTAAGTTTTATAAGTGTACGTATGTTAACGTTGTGTTGTTACGACACGTTTGGCTCAGTTTGTAGTGACCCTACTTGCTGAGCCAGTGGTCGCGGGTTTGAGTCCCGCTGGCGGCATTCATTTGTGTGATGACACGAATGTTTGTACTCCAGTCATTGGTGTTAATATTTTTAATATGTATGTATTTAAAGTTATATATATGTGTAATATATCAACTATTTGGTATCCTTAACACAAGCCTCGTAGCTTACCGTGGAACTAGATGGTGCTGTGTGTTGATGTCCCAACATATTTATTTGATTATAATTAACTTAAACATATGAGTAATACACATATTATGCTAGCGAAAATATTATGCTAGAGAAAAAATCGCTAGTAAAAATATATTTCTTTCATTAGCGATCAGATCGTTAAGACTTTGCTTAGCCACCAAATTACATCGGTATTAGTCTTAAGGCTAACACGCAGAAACAAATACGCCGAAGTAAGGATAACACACAGAAATATATTCTACATATACTTAGTCCTTTACAAAATTGTTACTAAACTAGTTCTGTTATTTTATTCATGCACAGATCGTATAGTATTAATTCGTCACACTATCACCACACTTCCAACCACAAACAATAACACATAACTCAAGCATTAAATTTTCTAGCACTTTATTTTATTGTCCCACTAACACATTTTGGAGGCAAAATAATACAAGCAAAGAGTATAAACTCTTGCGTGTAGACTCACTATAAAATTTTTGTAATTAATAACAACAACGCCACTCGTTTATGGTAATTTCAGCTATTTTTCCTTCATACTAATGCGCTTTGAGTTCAGTGGGCTCAAAACCCCACTTTGCAATTTCATTGCTCCTAAGATGCTATCTCTATCAATTATGGCCCATAAAACGTAATGACTTCATCATAAATCTTGACTACACGACACAATTTACTTGGTGTTGAATAAATTAGGCCGAATTGCTTTTATGTCGCTATTAATGATTATTGGCAAAGAAGTGCGGTGTACAATTTGAAATAAACAATGGTTTCAGTAAGGTAGAACACATAACTGTGTTTATAGTTTCCTTTATCAACGCAAGAGTTTTTGTACAAGTGTGCAGGATTTTGTAAGATATTGATATATCTCCAATGAATATATCACTTTAATGAAGACATCCCAAACTTGAAAAAATAACAGGTGTAGATAATTATTTTGTTAGTATGTTCATTCTATCGCACTATCATTACCGTATATGTAAATTAAGATGTTGAACATGGTGCCCATTATTACTTACCTAATAATCTTCGAAATACGTGTCTTCATCAAAGTTTGTGTGCACTAAATATATTTTAGTGGCAAGTTACAACAACTTCCTAGTATATATCTACAGCATTAATAGCGTGTTTTGCTTTATGAGCAACTTTATGGTGTAACTTTAGAAGTTATGATTAATATGATCCAGGTGTCCGAGAGAACAGTTTACAGTAATCGTTATTTTGTTGAGTTTTTAAATAAAATGTTTAATGTTAATATACTAAGTAATATTGTACTAAGAATATCCGTATAAAAATGTGTGTATACCATCCATTTACAGCTTATATAATTTTGTGTTTGCTTCGTTTTGTAAAATACACCTAACCTTTAATAACTTTGACTAAAATTTATTCGGAATATTACAAATTTTATTTCTATTTTACACGTTTTGCTTGTGGGGTGGAGTTATCAAGTGATAATATCTCCGATTTTTGCTTATAATAAGGTATGCTTATTGCAACACTATAAATTACTAGGGTATGACAAACGTCTGTGAGATCAATACAAAGTTTCACACTATCCGGAAATTGATCGAGAGATCTCCGGTGATGAAACTCAGTGCCGGTCAGATACTTTCGATACTGCTCTGCTATAGTTGCCTAGTACTTAACACGTAACAAGATTAATGCTTTCATTATATTACAACTATTCAATTTGCAAGGTTTTAACAAAAGCCGGTGCCAACACCCAACAGCTCAGGACATTCTCGCCGTACGTTAGAGCGCTGTAACACCTGCGGACGAAGTTGGCTAAGAGCCATCAGCTAATGTATAGCACAACTTAGACATTCACCATTTTAAATGGTGCTGTTTCTCCACAAGTAAATTATTTTAAAGAACAATGAAACAATATATTAAACAAATTAAAATATTAGATCATAGCTATTTGAACGACGTCTTATTTCTGCTAAAGATAGTAAATGTATGATAATATGCTGAATATTGTTATTGAGTGGATATTAAATATATTAAATTAAAAATACAATTATCTGTTATACTGTGAGTCATTTAAAAAAACAAACAGATTAATTTGTAATATAATACAAATATACTATTAATGCGATAATTTGCCTTAAGTGTATAATCAATAGTGCTAAAACTTAATATCTATAAATCATGTCACCATCTGGTCTAAGAAACACTAAACACGTCAACTAGTTGGCAGCCAATAAATCTAAAGATCCTACTGGATGAGACGAAATTGGTTAAGTTCGTAAGATGTTAGAGATTGTTTGAGTGTTTGAGTAACTTCATCATGGTAACTGTAAGTTAAGCTTCGCCATACTTTTGACATACGCAACTTCATGGAACAATATAAGTAAGCAATAAAATTTATCTTCCATAACGTATTTTTGAGTTTATATTTCAATTATACATTGTTATTTAAACGCATCGTTTCATGATTTTCTTAAAGCTTTTGGCATGACAAGTTAAGTAATTAAAAGAACCGGCTAAGTGCGTTTCAGACCACGCGCAAAGTAAGGTTCCGTAGTTGCCTATCACAATAATGCGGACTAAGAAGAGGGCTTTTTTTTGGGACACTTGACTAACAAAAATTAAGCACTTCAAAGCTTAACAGCTTACAAACGGACCCCGAATCGAATAATTGCTTTCAAAAAACTGCAATATTTTTGAAAGACCTATCCGACGACATCCCACACCATGGGGTGGACGAGAAAAAAGAACATCACCATTTTACGCGTTAAAAAATCTTTTTCAAGATTTTATTTTACCAATTTATCGGTTTGAGTAATAAATATGTCCATGCCAAATTACAGTTTTCCAGTACTAAGATACTCCGAGCTAAGCTACGGGCGTCCGTCTGCTCGTAGCTTAGCTCGGAGCATGGACGGACATGGTAAAACTATAAGGGTTCCTTGTGGATTACGGTTACTACGGTGAGTTGCTTATTGAATCCTAAAAATAATTATTTAATCTTATGTAACCGTTGCCTCTGGAAACTGTATATTTTAAAATAAAATCTACATAGGTATATATAATTTACATGAGTGGTAAATATTTATATTAGTTGTTAAAACCTTGGTTGTCGCCTACCACAAAATATCATAATAAGATCTACTGAAGATCTGAGAATGGACAATATAATCATAACATTCTCAACATAAGGAAAAAAATCTTTGTAGTTTGATTCCCAAAAATTTATTTTTTAATAAGCATTTTCAGTTGCAAAGGCCAATTTCTGAATTTCTTGCTTATTCCCTATACTTTTAACCGACTTCCAAAAAGGAGTAGGTTCTCAATTCATCGGAATCTTTTTTTTATGTATGTTCACCGATTACTCGAAGACGCCTGAACCGATTTGGAAAATTTTTTTTTGATTCAAAGGGAATATTTTAAGATATGAATATCTAATAGATAAATATGTGTTTTACGTATCGAAATATATTAGATTTGCTTTGCATCGGCTGGCACCGACGTCGAAAATATCTGATTATGTATCTATTCTAAATGAAAACCCCCGTTTAGTTATTTTTTACATTTTAGTGCCTGGAAGTTGGTTTTTTTTTCAAGTTTTATAGATTTACCTATTTGCCAACATATATTTAAGTATATATTTTTTGAACATAAAAAAAAGCGTAAAATAAAAATTCAAAGAATTTAAGGCAATTTAAACTTTTAAAAGGGCTTAGTAAGTTATTCTACTCCTAGATAAGTGGGATCTAGACTTAGGACTTTAGGATTTAGATTGTTTGCTTCTTCAGACAAAGAATAATGAATTTAAAAGCTTTAGGCCTTTTGCGATAACAGTAACGTGTCGTTGAATAATGTCTTCGCTGAAACTATTTACATTTAAAGTGATGAAATAAAATTCGAAATTTGTTTAATCGTTATATTAATTATGTCTATTTATGAAATATACTAGTAGAACTCGCGGCTTCACTCGCGCTAAAACTATAAAAAAAAAACTCTAAAAAGCAAGGTGTCATACAAACTTCCATCCCCTATTTTACCTCTTTATGAGATGAATTTCGAAAAATGCACACGTATTTATTTAATTATACTGAAGATCATTAATACTAAGTTTCAAGTAATTTTGATCATAAATATTTTTTTGGGTTGTATTATAACGTGTTTTCCCATGAATGAGATAATGTTAATCTCCAGCCCTCCAACTATCTTCACACAGAAAATCACGCCAATCCGTCACTTTGTTTCGACGTCAGAGAAGGACAAACAAACAAACAAACAAATAAACACACTTTCACATTTATAATAATAGTAGATATGGAAGTATAGATGACTCAAATAATTGTTCAGCTGTTAACATATTTCATTCATTGTGTACAAGCTTACTGCATTACGTGTCGGTTAAAACGAAATGGAAATATTATTGTAACATTGTTCATAATTAATCTTTAAAATTCCTATTGCGATTCTTAATTTGGCATAAACATACATAGTTGTGTTGTTAATTCATTGAGTTCGCTGAGCTTATAGCCGCAGGGCGCGCCATTGTTTTGTTGAAATATTTAGTTGTATTCTACTCCAAATGCTAATTTGTTGATACAATGGCGATGAGAATTTCATTTATTAAAACAAATTACTTTTGCAGATGGTATATTTTTTTTTTAATAAAATTATTCTATTTGTAAGTCCACCTTTTATTGTTTTTTTGTGAATTAGTTTCTTTAAGTTTCGCGTTTTCAAATAACGAGCCGCTTTCATTGTTTTCTCCTTTTCTAATACTGAGCTTTTAGTAATATTAATTTTATTATGTATTGTGCGGGGATCGAACCTGGTAGTTCTGTTGTACTGAGTAATGTAAGACAGATACTTATGCTTTACACTAAACGGTGATAATATAAAAGTTAGTAACCATATGTATATTAGGGATACTATGCAATAAACACATTGTTCAATTTTAATTATTATAGAAACTTAAACTATAAGATTTTAATTTTAGTTATTTTAAAATCTTAAACCATAAGCTTTTATAATAACTTAAATTTATTAGGGTTTAACCGCATTTTATTTTACTTATGGTAAATTACTATGAAATAGGCTATTCGATTTCAAAAAAAAAACTATTTTATGAAAATATGTAAGTGCTTGAGAGTGCTATACTTTTAATAATATATGTATAAATATTGCTTATTTATATATTAAAATATATACTTTTACTTTGTTATATACTTATATCGGTTGAAACAGAACGGACATTTTTTATGAATTTGACACTATGTACGAAAATGTGCAGTTATGTAGATGCATATTGAATATGTAATGAAAATTAAAACATAAATATGATATAGACATGAGTATATTATAAGTACAATTATAGTGCATTCATAAAGCTGCAGACATGTGAAACCGCAGCTGTTAAGAGCGAAATCTTCTCAACACTAAGTCACGTAGCTCTTGTATAATATCTAGAAATTCAGAAGGAGGGTCTAAATTACTTCAAGTGAGATAATAAACGGACTAGATATGGCTTAAATTTGTGAATCTATTTATTCTAAGCTGACATTTGATACGTGCATTAAGAAAATTTGATGATCCATTTGTTTTATATGACTCAATCTCGCTCCGCTCGGGTTCGTTACGTTTTAGCGTTTAGTATAGATTTCTCAGAAATGAGATATTTTCCCGCGGTAAAAAGTATTCTGTATGTTGACCCGGATAACCAGCTATCATCATACCAAATTTCATTAAAATCTATCCAGTGATTTTCCCGTGATGCTTTCCCAGACAGACAGGTAGACAAACATAAAAAAAAAAACTATAGATTCAGCACCTGTATAGATAATACTATTTCAATAAGATTTTCCAAAAAATATTTAATATCTTAAATTATAAGTATCTAATATCAAAATGTTTTTTTTATGAAGAAGAAAGTTTGAGTCTAATCTTTTCGACTCAATTAGAATTTTATAAATATGTATAGACTAACAGCTTATTACCTAGAGATGAGCGGCTTAGGAATGCACAGAGGGCAAATATATATACTTTCTTTTGGACCAGGAATTATCGCGGGTGTAACTCACCAAAATTTAATCATAATCGGATGAATTATGAACATTCATTTAATGTATATATATATATATATATATATATATGTATATATATTAATATATATATATATATATATATATATATATATATATGTATATATATTAATATATATATATATATATATATATATATATATATATATATATATATATATATGTATATATTATATTTGTCATTGAAAATCAACCATAATTCAGTAAGCTTGAACGTTATTTATTATAATTTGTTTGAACATTAATACAATGTTATATTTAGGAAAGTTAAAAAAGTACACTATTTCAATAAATAAATCATAAAATGCAAGATTTTTTCAAATAGTATCCGTAGTTCTAGGGAATAGTACGTGCAAACAAAAAAAAAGAAGAGTTTGTTTGCTTTATGTATTCAGCCCTTTTTAACGTCCCACTGCTGGGCACGGGCCTCCCTTCAGTACGAGGAGGATCAGGCCATAGTCCACCTCGCTGGCCAAGTGCGGGTTGGCGGACTTCACATGTCTTTTGAAAACTTGCTAAGTTCTCTCAGACATGCAGGTTTCCTCACGATGTTTTCCTTCACCGTTAAGACAAGTGGTAATCATGTTGGAAATGATTCGTACATGAAAATATCAGAGGTGCGAGACCCGGGATTTGAACCCGCTTCACTCGGTTTCCCAAGCGAGCGCGTTACCACTGGGCTACCACTGCCTCTAGTACGTAGTAGTAATAGTACGTGCAAACAAAAAAAAATAAGAGTTTGTTTGCTTTATATTTTAGTGTAAAATATAAAATTGACGACGGTTATAAGCTATGAAACATATACGATGCAGCTTTAATAAGCGGAGTGCACATATGAATAGATACATAAATAAACTACGCGAGTGGAACTGCGGGCACAAGCAGTTCAATAAATAGCTTCCTGCAAAACTTTAACTATGCCGAAGCTCATCGATATGGGCAATATGCTTAAAAAGAGGTCCAAATATTTTTGTGTTAAATATTGATATCCTATTTTTGATTGCGGCTTCAAAAGCTTTTAAGTAAACTTCCATTGAATTGAGGTTTTTTTTCATAGGGAGTACTAGCATTGCCCGCGGCTCCGCCCGCGTTCAGATGACCGAAAACCAAATTCTTAGGCTTTACATATTACATTTTTACACATTACATTATCTTACATTGCAGTTTTTGTATTTTTTTATCAGAAATGAGACTTTTCCCGCGACTTAAAAAGCATCCTATATGTTGATTCGGATAACCAGCTATCACCATACCGAATTTTATCAAAATCCCTCCAGTGGTTTTTATGTGATGCAGTAACAGACAGTCAGACAGACAAAAAATCTAAAAACTACAGATTCGGCCTCTGTATCGATAATAATGTTTATTTCAATAAGATTTTCCTTACATACTTACAATTTTATTATATGTATAGATTAGTGTTTGTTTGTAGTCTCGCTTACGTTAGATATTTTTGTACTCCGTTTAATAAAATAGTTTCATACAAAATAGCTCCAAAGTCTGTGATAATAATTGTTCTGCTCTTAAGAGTCGTTGTGTAATGTCTCGTTCATCTCGTTCGTCTCAGAGATTAGCGCGTTCAAACAGAAAAACAAGCTGTTCAGCTTCATTTATTAGTACAGATTCTAATAATTATGTACTATAGTATATTATTATATGATCTGTGGTACTATGTAGTCACTTACATTGATAGTAGAATATGATTTATTTTCGAAAATGGACTTTGCTAAATAACAGATGATACGAAAATATTTACGAAAATGTGTGTGCACGCTGAAACGCCTGGATTTATTTAGATGAAACTTAGTATATAGAGAAACTGTCCTTTTTTTAAATGTTGGGAAATCCATTTACACATACCATCTGTATACATATATATGTGGGACTCAACGTTTTAAGAGAAGCCAGTAAGGCCCACTAAAAACCAACAGAACCTCTTCCGACTTAATGGGGCGTCGCAGGATCAAATACGCACTTCAAGCACGATGCCGCGACTGCAGGTCGGCTCAAGCAGACCACACAACCAAGGTTGCTCCCATGGAGAGAGACTATCCTGGAGTAACACATAGGCTGCTGTTTTCTAGGTATGCACCCAAGTGAAGCGACGATAAAAAGTCGCTAGTTTTATATATTATAAATATCTCGTGTCACGGTGTTTGTGGTCGGACTCCTCCGAAACGGCTCGACTGATTTTGATGATGTTTTTTTTATATTTCGTAGATATGAGAATAGCTCGTAAAGTATTGTTCAACCTCCTATCCCCACCTCCCATTTTTTAATCGCGATTTTAGTATTTTTGTATGAACAATATTATATAAATACATAGCGACGAACCCGAACGAAGCGAGAATGATAACATAACATAAAGCCAAAGAGTTTTTTCTGTAGAACGAACTCGATTGAATTCTTATGAAATCCTCACTATGAAGTTAGTTAAAATATGTACGCTTCAAAGCTCTGCAATGCGATTTAATTATCTAATATTATTAAGTCAAAATTTTAAATATATTTATATAGGTAATAACTAGTGTCGAGAATAAATATACATAGCTTTTATATTCTGTAGATTTGATTCATTTCGGATTCTCTGAATGTTTCACAAAGACTTAGCGCTCAAAGCTAAACAGAGAATTACTTCTACTGGGATTGCCAAAGCTGTGTCCTAATTTTTTCATACAAAGCTGTTTATTTAAGATATATTATTTTTGGTGCTTTGACTACGAGAATTTTAACAAAAGTACTATTTGGTTGTTTATTTAACCTAAAGCCAAATTGTTGGAATAATATATTAACACAGAAGTAATTTATTTTTTATACATATGTATATAAAATACTCGTAACATATGAAATATTTATTGTACTGAATAATAATTACAATTAATACTCAGTATATACTATGGTACTGCTGGGCTTTGTAAATAATGAAAAAGAATTTTAATATTTTTTTCAACGGAACAGGTACTTTTAATAATATTTTTACCAAGCATAGTGAAATGTAGCAAAAAGGATTTAAGCAAAATATTATGAATACTTATGTGTGTAAACGTCTGTGTATATAATATATCGAATATCAAAGTTCTACACTATCATTACAATAATGTTACCATAACAAAAAAATGAAAAGAAAATATCAAACGTACGGCTAGCAATCCGTATTCCGTATTAATATTATAAATGTAAAAGTTTGTGAGTATGGATGTTTGTTACTTTTCCATTCCTGAACGGCTGAATGGATCTGGATGAAATTTGGCACAGAGATAGATTATAGCCTGGAATAACACATAGGCTACTTTTTATCCTGAAAAAATGTACGGTTTCCGTGGGATAGGTTTGTTTTTGTTATCCTAGAGGCAAACCCGAGCGAAGCAAGGGTGAGCTGCTAGTAAAGATATAAAAAAAAAACAAAACATGCTAACAAAGCTATAGTTTTGATAATTCTAATATTCACATTTTCTCTTTAATCGATATTTCTCTTGAATAATAACCAACGGCTCTAGTAAGCGATGAATAACACCCGCATTTTACGTAAACGTTCTGCAGAAAATATGATTTTTTCAGAGTCTCGTGTCTGTAGATTTGATGCATTAGACGATTGATATCTCCAAAATTAATGTAATCCGTACTATCTATATGTATGCGATTTTCATAGTAATTGCATCAAAAATTGAAGTTTCGGATACGCGCTGTCTAGTAAAGCCGCGGTGGTTATTTCGTAGATTAGATTTCACACAACATGCGATCGAAAATCCTCTCATACATAAAAGTATAAAAAACACACATTTATAGTACATGCACAACTGCTTTTATTTAAAAGTTTCAGATTCAGTCTCGTTTAATAAAATTGTTTCATTTGAAAAGTTGAAAAGAATCAAAATGAGTACAATATTTTGTGTGCTACATATTTGTCAGTCCAATAAAGATAACGCCCAACCTTTACTCTATATTATGTAGATTAATTAGTATAATATATAATCTGCCCTCGGGATCGTTATATTTCAGTTATTAGCATTACTTATGAAGTTTTAGGATTTTACTTAGAAATATGCTGCAAGTTTTTCTAGTTATGCAATATATGATAACCTCAATTCATTCATTTATTACAAGCCTGAAGGTATCCGATACTGTTCAAAAGAGTAGGTATGTCTGATTAGTTGTACCCAGGCATAGCTCCTTCCTTAACACTTGTATCGCTCTCGTATGATGCTGAAGTGCTTACAGTTAGAAATTCTATGTTCATAGTTTGTGTTCTGATTTTAATACATTAATTAAAGTATGAAATGCTTTAGTTTACTGTAGCATCTGTGAAGATTAGATCATGAGGTCCTTGAATGTTTTCATTTAGGTACGTGAAGCTTCGGCATAGAGCAGCAGCATTAAGATGGATCACTATATCGAAATTAATATAGGAATTTATGGAGAATACTTGCAATTTATCCATGTGAGAATCATTATAATATTTTTTTCTTTAAAGTAATGCGACATCATATCAGTATGGCAGCCATCGCGATCACTTAATCTCTGGACTATGGGATAAAATAATACCATATCCATTATAATATTATGTAAATAAGTTTTTTTTTTATATAAATGTAATAAAATTGCATGTCACATATTGCTCTGAAGTTTTTCATAGAATCTGGTGAAATAGGACGATGTATATAGTCTCTAAACGAAACATTGTCACCGGAAATTCACCGCAGCCGACAAGGTTTCATACTCGTATTTCTAACAGGCGTATTTGGTTTGCGATTCTTGTCCGTACTGGTTCACATAATACATTCTCAGATATACGCGAATATTTGTCATTTTATATAAAACTTAGGGTTTTTTCTCTGGGAAAAGTCTTTCCCGTGACTATGATTGCTGTAAAGCATTCGAAACTCAATCAAAATAAATCCGTGAAAAAATCTGGAAAGATAGTGTTATTTAAATCAAATATTCCTGTAAATCTAACAAAGTATTAGGTTTCATACTCCAAAAAAATAAATATACCAAATGCTATTCTTTGCTTGCATAAAATCTTAGTCGGCACAGAATGTGTTCTATAATTGTATGTATTCAGCCCTTTTTAACGTCCCACTGCTGGGCACGGGCCTCTCGTCAACACGAGGGGGATCAGGCCATAGTCCACCACGCTGGCAAAGTGCGGGCGGACTGAGCATGTCTTTTGAAAACTTGCTAGGTTCTCTCAGATATGCAGGTTTCCTCACGATGTTTTCCTTCACCGTTATATATGTAGTTACTACTTTTTATTTAACACTATCTGAAATAATTTGTGTTTAATTGAAACGAGTACAGAGAACTAAGTTTTTCAGTTAAGTAGTAGCCTAAAGTATGCAAGCTCTATGTAGGTACGTCTGGTAATTTTTTTTCTATAATAATATTCTTTTTAAATTTTCTTATGAGAACAATTTATAAGCAAAAGTAATAAATTTGAAAACGTCGAAATACAGTTTGATCAAGTTTCAAGTAAGATTGACCGGAACAAATATTTTCCATATAAACTTGACGACTAATTATTTTTAATTTCAACAAAAATGCTATCTAAATTTTTATTTTATTATATTACCCTCAATGGATGTTTTAAGAGATATAAGGTGTCTTTACATAAATTAATAATTAATTAATAAGTTAAAAGTGAAATCGAGAAAATATTGATAAACAACTAGATGCAACCAGAGTTTTATATATATATATAAACTCTCTCTCTCTCTCTCATTATATATATATATATATATATATATATATATATATATATATAGAAAAAAAGGAGCATAACTTTTCTGTGAACGATGAAAACGTTTTAATTCAACTAAATAAGTGTATTTGATAAAATATAGAGTCTATTTAGGTAAAATTCGACATATTCTAAAAATTGTATTGAAAATTTTGGTTTAATCAATTATCTTTATATATTATATCATAAACTTAATTGAAGTAATTACGAAAACTTGTTAAAACAAGCTTTAATACGCGACAAGTTTGTACAAAGAAGTTAAAAGTTTAAAATCTGTGGTACGGGTAAGTAAAGATTGGTCGCGTGGTTAATTACTTGATCGTCTAGCGACGTTTCAAGTTGGGAGCCAGCCACTAACTATGAACATCGGCCCGATAAGATCAGTTTGTCGGGAGTCGTAGTCCGTTCTACAATTGATCAACTTCGCCAAACTTGAACATTTAAGGCTAATTTAGCGGTCTTGCGCTCATGAATTATTTTGTACTAACTTATGGGGAAGTTTAGTTCAGACCATCAGGAGCTTATTAGAGTACTAGCGGCACATTTTAGCTCTATCTACTCGAACTCTATTTACTCAGATATCGAATGTTAATTTTTTATAGCTTACCGATATACGGGCTTACAAAATCTGCCAAATTTAAACAATTTAAGTCTAAAATTAAAAATGTATTACTGAATAAGGCTTATTATACTGTCACGGAATACTTCGTAGATATCAATGTGTGGATCTAATATCTGGTTGAGTCTCAAGTAGGATAAATAGATAATAATTATTGTATTACAATACTGTACACAATTATTATTTTAAAAGAGCAACTTTGAGTCGCCGGTTCTTCTCAGCAGAAAACTGCATTCCGAGCCGGTTATAGATTCGTCACGGACTAACTACACTGACATTTAATTTAAATTTAAAATGTAAAATTGACGATTCAAAAGAGCTTGTAAAAGTATATTTGAATTAAGTATATTTTCATTTGATTTGATTTGCCAAAAGGCGTTTATATTTTTTTTTGTAAAAGGCCGCAGGTGTTCTTCAGAACAGCCCGTACCTCCGATTAATATGAATTTTGGTATAAAGATGAATTTCGACGCGCTGATAACGGAAATGATATTAAAATACAATCAAATTTAATTCTCATGAGGTCAAATATAAGAAAAAAAATGTAATGTTTTTCGCGTGTATTGCGATAAATATTATTGTTAGAAATTTTCGTAATGAGCACTTCAAAATACACATATATCAGATCAATCAGAGTATGGGTTCTTCGGAAGTTTATCTGCAGCCGCAATGAATAAAACTATATATATATTAACTATATTCTTTAGAATATTTTCAAAGATTTTATCCATTTTCAATTCTAATTTTTTATTCATCATTCACTGTTTATCTTTATCTATAATTGATTAAGACAAAATAATTTAATGGAAAGTGTTTATTGAATAGATCTGTTATCATTCAAAGTTACCAGACATGATAAAGTTTATCTCAAACGGTTATAGAATTTCCAAGTAAGTAATTAATTAGCAAGGTGAAAGAGTTAGCCAGCTGTTTTGGTACGACTCATCTTCGTGTACTTCATAAAATACTAAGGATATAAGAAAAATTCTCACAATTCTTTAACATTTTTTTTTTAATTTTTTATATTATTACTTGAACAGATAGTTGACAGTATATAATAATCATTATTACTTAATATTTTTTATAACTATTTACTTATTCAAACTTGTCTTTTTTATAAAGCTTAATTATTTTTGGTTAGCCAGCGTTATCTCATTCTGACATCGGAAGGATTAAACGTAACCAAAGTTAAAATACTTTCGATCTCGCAAACAGATTGCTCTAAGACGTTCCTAATTAGAAATTCCACAGTAGCGGACAGCATTCCCAGGGCCTCGAGACCTTGTTCTAATACAAGTTAAGGGCCAACAGTGTTTAATTAAATCATCAATACAAGGTCTCTCAGGAGGCTGAATCTGCCAGTGTGATGTATCGAACGCCTTGAGAATAATCTCTTACGGAGGGAATTCGAAAGGGAATACATAAAATTTTCCACATTTTTTTTTTTTGGTATTCCTAAGATAATAATTGTTTGGATTAATGTATAGGTGCGTTAGCTTAGGTTTAACTATGATAAAAAAAATCTAGTTATTAAACAATAAAATCTAATAGTAATGTTCGAAAAGTGAATGTTTGATTCACGTTAGTATAATTTTTGGAATCATAATTTCCAAATATGCTATGTCATATTTTGAGATTTATTAGGTGTTATACATTTATTTAAAAAAAACACGAATATATCGCGTAACATACACACAGAAAACATACAAACAATAGTGCACCTCCCTTTTCGAAGTCAGTATAAAAATATAGAAGCAAATACAGCGCTATTTAAAGACAATAGACGGGAAACGGCTTATTAGAATGGTGATAGAGAAATTTACCCAAAACTTTATTAAATTTACAAATCATAGAAGATTAAAGGTTTATGCCAAACAATTAAAACTGTCGCTTCCAAAGATTACTGGGGTTTAGTTATACGAGTTTGAATAGTTTAAGTAAAATCATTAAATCCTGCAACCTTTAATAATATTACATTTAAAATTGATAAACGATGTTCGTATACTGTTTTTCATTACTGTTTTGTTTATTATATTATTTTTCTGTAATGAATTGTTATATTAAAATATAGTTGCTTATCATGTCTGATTTGTTGTTCTGATAGATAAATTCGGATAAGTTGAATAAAATAAGAATTTTAGTTAGAAGAAAAATGAAAAAAAAAAATTGTGAAAAAGTGGTTAGAGGGGCGTATTTAAAAAAATGATGTGGCTGTTAAGTAAATTAAGACATTAAAATGGTGTTTGGTAAACATAAAAATTATAGATAGGTACATGTAGCTTTCACTACCATAATCCATAAACCAAGTTTTCAAAAAAAAATTAATGTAAAATATTTAAGGATCTCGATATAATTTTACTTAAGTAATATATTTTTTAAACTCTTTATAATTTCGTAATATAACACCTCGTCTTATCGCCTCTACTGATGGCAGAACTGGTTCGTATTTCACCGAAAGAATTGGCATTGCTATTAAGCGTGGAAATGCGGCTAGCATTCTTGCCACAATTCCACACGGACATGACTTTTACAGTAATAATTAAGTGTACATTTTATTTTGTATTTTCTTATATTGTTATTACAGATTGTTTTTTAAGGAAAAAATATATCATAAAACTCACTCACTCACTCACTGAAATCTCACTTTATGAAAAAAGAAATATGGGTAACAACGTTCGTGAATTTGTAGTTGCTTTAGTAATTAACTCAAACTACAAGAGATTGTAAAAGTGTAATATATAAAGGGTGCAAGGAGAAATACGATAACGGTGTAATTTGCCAAGCTTTACTAAGCTTAGCTTCTAAGTTTCCTTTTAAAACTAGTGAACTTAAATTATTTGAAGGAAATAATGTCGACAACTCATGTTATTGTGACACATTACACATACATATATGTATATATATACATACAAACAAACAAAATTATTTATTATAGTACTAATCTGTACCCTGTACATGGAGTGTATAGACTATTTTTTATTCTGAACCATCGTGGGAACCTATTTTCAAATATTGTAGCTTTCTGTACCGCAAAATTTACAAATATCTATTCTTACTTTTGGAATATCCATCTAATCTATCTGTGGTCGGATTAAATATCACAGTTATACTCGTATTTAACGAAAGCAACAAGAATCATGACGTTACCTATGTCAATTTCAATTCTCAAGATTACTTATTGATTATTACTGAGATAGATTCATGGGTATGTGGTATTAGTCCTATATTATAATATCAGCTTCGATGATGTATTGGCTAGCATGTACGGATATGGATCCGGAGGTCCTGGGTTCGAGTCCTGGGTCAGTCCAAGTTTAATTATCGAGTCTTTTTGTTAAGATAGTTTCAGTAACAATCTAGAGTTGGCAAGTTGGTGGTTGGTTCATCCCCGTGCCTGCCGTCGCGTCGGTCCTGCGTCTGATCTCTTACTGGTCGTGTCGAATTGTCGTCACACCGGAGTTTGAAAGTGACAGATAGAGAGTGCCTTTGTGTCTGCGTGTACACTTGTGCAGTATAATATCACGCAAGTGATAGATGAAAAAGTGTCTCAGTAAGATTGGCCATCATGACCGAAATCGGAATCGGAGGAACTCATGTTATAAATATCACAGATTAAGTTTTGTTACGGTGAGGATTTAGTTTTTATTTTTGATGTGACTGATAGACTATGGCCTGATCTCCTTGTTATTTGCAGGAGAAGCCCACTGCCTCCTGCAAATACGAACAACCCCCATCAAAGTAAATAAGATCTGAGTAAATAATGTTATTCTATTATTTGACAAAGTAAATTGTTAAATCCACAAATGTAGTAGGCAGTATTCATGACTTCACTTCGATCGTTTAATGAATGTTACTGCGAATAATATTTAAAAAGCACGTATATTTCGATATGATTTACCAAAGTGCATTATCTATACGATTCGAAGACACGTTTAGATCAGTTTGTAACGACTCTACTTGCTGTGCCAGTGGTGGCGGGTTTGAGTCCCGCTGGCGGCATTCATTTGTGTGATGACAATTGACACGAATGTTTGTACTCCAATCATAGGTGTTTATATTTCTAATTTGTATGTATTTAAAGTTATATAATATGTGTAGTGTATCAAATATTTGGTATCCATAACACAAGCCTCGTACCTTACCATGGAACTAGATGGTGCTGTGTGTTAATGTCCCAACATATTTATATTTATTATATTATTATATTTATTTATAGATAGGCACTAGGCATATAGGTATAAAAACTTGTCTCAGGAACCTTGTAATGTATTATATTTTAGCCCTTTTTAAAGTCCCACTGCGGGGCACGGGCCTCCCTTCAATACGAGGGAGATCAAGCCACAGACCACCACGCTGGCCAAGTGCGGGTTGCTTTAAATAACTTTAAATAAACAAGTGTCTTTTTAATTACGTTAGATCCGTCAATATCTAACAAAAATCTATACATATAATAAAATTGTAACTAAGTCGAATCTGTATATTAGATATTTTTTGGAAAATCTTATTGAAATAGACATTATTATCAATACAGAGGCCGAATCTACAGTTTTTAGAATTTTCGTCTGTCTGTCTGTCTGTTACCGCATCACAGAAAAATCACTGGAGGGATTTTGATGAAATTTGGTATGTCGATAGCTGCTTATCCGGGTCAGCATATAAGATACTTTTGTCCACGGCGAAAGGTCTCATTTCTGAGAAAAAATACAATAGCTGCATTGTAAGAGTATACTAATATGTAAAACCTAACATTTGGTTTTTGGTCATCTGAACGCGGGCGGAGCTGCGGGCAATGCTAGTAAATAATAAAATGTGAAAGGATTACAGTCTATATTTAAGTAAATTTTAATTTAATTAATTAAAGAATACGGGTAACTATACGTAACTACCTACTTTTAAGGATTAATTTTTAAGTAAGTGGTTGTAAAACAATGAAACACTTTTTCTGAATTAATGGCTATATTGTTAATAATTAATCATATTTTATGCATAGGTACAAGAGAAAATTATACGTCCCGCTCCAAACGTCAAAAATAAAATATGTCGTCATACTTTTCCTGCCTGCCTGGTACCGGCGTAGACGAACACCGTACAGGTGGCAAAGGCAAAGGCGCACGATGCCTTCGACTAAACTAGCGGCGCGTAACATTATATTATGTACTAGCATTGCCCGCGGCTCCGCCTGCGTTCAGATGACCAAAAATCAAATTCTTAAATTTTACATATTAGTATACTCTTATATTGCAGTTTTTGATTTTTTCTCAGAAATGAGACATTGTCCCACGGTAAAAATATCCTATATGTTGACCCATCCTATCCACCTATCCTATATGATATCCTGTATGATATGATCCTATATGATAACCAGCTATTACCATACTGAATTTCATCAAAATACCTCCAGTGGTTTTTCCGTGATACGGTAACAGACAGACAGACAGACAGGCAGACAGACAAATATTCTAAAAACTATAGATTCGGCTTCTATATCGATAATAATATCTATTTCGATAAAATTTTCAAAAAATATTTAATATACAGATTCGGCTTAGTTACAATTTTATTATACGAGTATGTATAGATATGCTAGGACACTATACCCAAATACAAAATTTAGTGCAGATAAAAGGTAAAGCATTGTGAGAGTTGCATAAAATGGTAATAGAGCTAGAAGCAACGATAAACTAAATGGAAAATATAGGACAATAATTAAATTTACTTTAGAAACAATCTGAAAACGGAGAAATTACTTTGTTTACTTTAATTATAGAATTTATTAGCAACTTCATGTTAAAATATTTAAGTTCTTGGAAACACGATCAGGGAAAACAGATTTTAAACATCGAAATCATACAAAAAGTGTGGCGGAATTCGGAGCATTTATTCATTTGCTTAATATTGTGTTCATACTGTACGTAAGTTTCTACAAATTAATCATAAAACAGCTGTTAGCTGTACAGAATTAAATTTCGTGGAAAGACAGGTTAAATACCTAACATTAAATAAAATTATATATGAATACATAATAATAATATGTAATTTTTAAAACGAAACTTGATATCCTTCATTTTTTGGCGAAATACGAAGAAGACATTTAAGAACTATAACATTTTATTATATATCATTTTATTATATTTTTGATATAACATTAATTTTAATAATTAATTTAATATAACATTAATTTTAATTATTAATAATTGAGGAAATAAAATTATAATACTGAAGCAATTTTATGCTACTTGTTTATAAAAAATGTTCTTTACAAATTCTAGCTATTACATTTATATTTTATTTATACAGTTATTTTTGTTATATACAAAAGAATAATTTTAGTACATGATTTTTTAATTTATTCTAGCATTCAAAGTAAAATATTTAATTTATTTCTTGTTAACAGGTGTATCTATAGTACTTTCAGGTGAACAATTAACGGGCTTCGTTGGTTTTATCTTCGCTGAAATAAAATATTACAGTTGACATTATCATGTAGAGCTAAAATCTGTTTTAATCTATTTATTTGTATGTTCCTTAGAAATATTGAACCGATTCAAGAAATATTCTACTAATAGAAAGCTTCACTATTTACTTTTGTAAACAATAGAATTTTTTTTACACAAATACAATAACATAAAACTGTTAAATAAAGCTTTGTTTAGGGGAATAATATAAAAAAGGAGATCTTTCACATAATATTAAATATTAAAAGAATAAACCTTACATATGCTTTAATATTTTAAATATTAACTTGGTGTTTTGTTGAATTACTTACGTGGACATTTCTCAATAGGTATGCAAATATTTCGATTATTACGTGCGTATCCTGCTTCACAGTAACACTTTTCGTTGCATTTGACGTTGATGATTGGACAACTTGTTTGGTTCTTACTCAGGTCTGAGCACTCATTGTCACAGGCAGATCCACAAGAGAAATATTCGTTTGGACCAGTACATTTAACTGTTCGAATAGGTAACATGTTAATATTAATTTTATTTTCTTAATTCGTAAGGAAAATCAACAACACAACACAAGTAACAAAATATTAAAAGAAAATTACAGTACAAGGTATGCTGCTTTATTTCATTCCAAGATATTTCTTATTTTTTTGAAAATCGATAAAAAACTCAAAGACTTCATGTATTTTTTTAAAAAGCCATCTAGCAGATGAAACATATCTATTATTACAAGTAAAACGGGAACTGTGAAATTGATGCCACACAAACATACAAATATGTACACACTCGCACAATAAAACAGTGGTTTTTTACAATTAAGACGAGGTCATATAGTATAGAAAATCAATACTTACGACAATCCGTTTTAGATATGCATTGTCCAATTTTATTTCTATAAAAACCTTTCTTGCAACGGCATGTGGGCTTACATACAGCAGGTTCCAGAGGACAGTTGTAGGTTTTACCAATAGACTCGCAAGTTTGCGGAGAGCAACTATCACACCCAGGAACTTCATTTTGACCATTACATATTACTATGGAGAAGTTACATTGTTTAATTGTTTATTTAGCAATTGTTTCGGTTACAAATTAAATTAAAAATAAAAAAAAACCCCGAGATATAAGTCGCCATTTTGTGGCGGCGGCCACCTTGGGTCCGAAATTTATCGTAGTGTATAGTATTCTACTAATCATGAACTTTCTTTTGATACCCATATTGAGGGAGTTGTGAAAAAATATGTAATCCGCCATCTCACACTAATTTTCATCAAACATAGCTAAGAACACTCCAGAATAATTCACCTTTTAAACAAATAAAAAAACAAAATCAAAATCGGTTCATTAGTTCGGGAGCTACGATACCACACACAGACACACATGCAGACACGTCAAACTTATATAATATAATTATATAATACCTCGTTGTTTTTGCATCAGGGGTTAAAAATAAAGAAATATTCCGCCATGTTTGTAAATAATACGAACATTCATTAGTGAAAAGGACTGTAAAGGTTTGACTAAATTACAAATGTCACCCGCACCATGCTACAATGAAAAATATAATACAGAATAATGCGATACTAACAATTTATGTTTGTATAAATATAACTGTTACGTAATTGAATAAATGAAATGTAAATAATATATTGAATTTGGCCACGTATAAATAATAAAAAAGCTAAAAATAATATTCTCATTTTAAAATACACACTCTCTGTTCTATGACCTCCTAAGAAAGCGGTTTACAATTATTGTAATGCAAGAAAATGTAAGTATAGTTTTGTATTAAGTAAATTACTTACGAGGACATTGATCGGCAGGTATACAGGTTCCATTATTTGCTCTTAAATGAGTGTTTTTACAATGACATCCTTCTCTACAAGCGCCTTCAATCAGATTTTTACAGATAATATCTGTTTGGGAACAATTCCATCTGCCACAACCACCATTTACACAGCTTGAGAACACTTCATCAGGGCCACAAGTAACTTTCGGTGCTGTAAAATTAAATATTCGAATACCTTGTAAAATTCTAGATATAATAATATCACGTAGTTAAAAATACTTATTATATAAAATAAAACATACGGCATTTATTTTTTGGAATGCAATCTCCCGAATTATTTCTATAATAACCATCGATACAGCGGCATCCAGGTTTACATTCTGGATCACCAATTTTTGGATTAGGAGCACACAATATCAACGCTGGGTCAACTCCACATTTCTGAGGTGGACATTGGGGTGGACAAATATCAAATACTTCATTTTTCTTACATTTTTGAGCTGTAATTCAACAAGTAATTGTTTATGTAATTTTTTAAGCTATTGCATAGCTTCTATCGCGGGCCTTGAGCGTGGGGACCAAATCCAGAAATTCCGTAACGAAAAAAACCTGACACCCCCCACTCCGACCGGCACAGCGGTGACACTTTTTAGTTTTTCCATCTATCGATAAATACCAGAACTTTTAATGACTTTTTGAAATATCACGCTTGTCTCTTTAGTTCAGCAACCCGCCTTTAGGTGGCATTGGTTGTATTGGAAAACTACCGTAATCTGCTGTTTGTGAGAAAGTATATAGGTGTATAGGTATTTATCATCTATGTACAACAGTGCATATCTGTACTCGTATAATTTGTGTACAAAGTGTTTTAAATATGAACAAACAAAGTGCATTTATTAATGAAGAAAGTCAAGTAAAAAAAAATAATGCATTAATAAAATAAATAAATAATTATAATTGCATAAGTTGATAAAAAATGCTATGTAATAGCTTTATTTAATCTTAAATTTGCTATTTTAAATCATATTTGACGACACTTTTGGCTCAGTTTGGAGGGTGCCTACTTGCTGTGCCAGCGGTCATGGGTTAGAGTCCCACTAGGGCAATTCATTTGTGTGATGAGCACGAATGCTTGTACTATATATTATATTTATAATATGTATGTATTTACAAAAGTTATATATTATGTGTAGTGTATCAACTATCTGGTATCCATAACACAAGCCTCGTAGCTTACCATGGAATTAGATGGTGCTATGTGTTAATATAACATTAATTTTAATCATTAATTTATTATAAGATTAATTTTAATTATTAATAATTGAGGAAATAAAATCATCATATTAAAATAATTTGATGTTACTTGTTTATACAAAATGTTCTTTACAAATTCTAGCTATTACATTTATATTTTATACAGTTATTTTTGTTTTAGATAAAAGAATAATTTTAGTACATATTTTTTTATTTATTATAGCATTCAAAGTAAAATATTTAATTTATTTCTTGTTAACAGGTGTATCTATAGTACTTTCAGGTGAACAATTAACGGGCTTCGTTGGTTTTATCTTCGCTGAAATAAAATATTACAGTTGACATTATCATGTAGAGCTAAAATCTGATTTAATCTATTTATTTGTATATTCCTTAGAAATATTGAACCGATTCAAGAAATATTCTACTAATAGAACGAATCACTATTTACTTTTGTAAACAATAGAATTTTCTTTTATACAAATACAATAAAATAAAACTGTTAAATAAAGCTTTGTTTAGGGGAATAATATAAAAAAGGAGATCTTTCACATAATATTAAAAGACTAAACCTTACATATGCTTTAATATTTTAAATATTAACTTGGTGTTTTATTGAATTACTTACGTGGACATTTCTCAATAGGTATGCAAATATTTCGATTATTACGTGCGTATCCTGCTTCACAGTAACACTTTTCGTTGCATTTGACGTTGATGATTGGACAACTTGTTTGGTTCTTACTTAGGTCTGAGCACTCATTGTCACAGGCAGATCCACAAGAGAAATATTCGTTTGGACCAGTACATTTAACTGTTCAAATAGATAACATGTTAATATTAATTCGTAAGGAAACTCAACAACACAACACAAGTAACAAATATTTATCGAGAATTACAGTACAAGGTATGCTGCTTTATTTCATTCCAAGATATTTATTTCTTACTTTATTGAAAGTGGATAAAAAACTAAGAGACGATGATATATATAAGAGAGATGTTTTTTTAAAAAAGCCATCTAGCAGATCAAGTATATCTATTATTTCAAGTAAAACGGGAACTGTGAAATTGATGCCACACAAACATACAAATATGTACACACTCGCACAATAAAACAGTGGTTTTTTACAATTAAGACCAGGTCATATAGTATAGAAAATCAATACTTACGACAATCCGTTTTAGATATGCATTGTCCAATTTTATTTCTATAAAAACCTTTCTTGCAACGGCATGTGGGCTTACATACAGCAGGTTCCAGAGGACAGTTGTAGGTTTTACCAATAGACTCGCAAGTTTGCGGAGAGCAACTATCACACCCAGGAACTTCATTTTGACCATTACATATTACTATGGAGAAGTTACATTGTTTAATTGTTTATTTAGCAATTGTTTCGGTTACAAATTAAATTAAAAATAAAAACCCCCCGAGATGTAATTCGCCATTTTGTGTCTGCAGCTACCTTGGATTTGAATTTTATCGTAGTGTATAGTATTCTACTAATCATGAACTTTCTTTTGATACCCATATTAAGGGAGTTGTGAAAAAATATGTAATACGCCATTTTGTGGCGGCGGCCATCTTACACTGATTTTCATCAAACATAGCTAAGAACACTCCCGAATAATTTACCTTTCAAACAAATAAAAAAATCATAATCAAAATCGGTTCATTAGTTCTGGAGCTACGATACCACACACAGACACACAATTGCAGACACGTCAAACTTATAATACCTCGTTGTTTTTGCATCAGGGCTTAAAAATACTCTTTGCAATAATTGTTAAACTTAAAACGTTTAGAAAATCCAGAAAAAGTGCATAGGAGCTTGTACTAGGAAAATCTGCATTAGGTACTCGTACGAGCACAACAATCTTCCTCCAGACTTACAATATAAAGACTTACAATATAAAGACCTATAGTTAGACCTATATACAGCTGATAAAGTTAGTCACAAGATATTATTATGAAATAAAGTTCCCCCGCCGCGTCTGTTATCTGTATGTCTGTTTGAACTCGATAAATTCAAAAAATATTACACGAATTTTCATATGGTTTTCATTAAGTGACAGAATGATTCATGAGGAAGATTTGGTGTATATGTTACGCTGGGGGAATTCATTTGTGTGATGAGCACGAATGTTTGTACTCCAGTCATGGGTGCTTATATTTATAATATGTATGTATTTACAAACGTTATATATGTGTAGTGTATCAACTATCTGGTATCCATAACACAAGCCTCGTAGCTTAACATGGAACTAGATGGTGCTATATGTTAATGTTCCAACATATTTATTTATTTTTATTTAATTAAAATAAACTTACGGCATTCGTTTTTTGGAACACACACGTTTTTATCGTTTTTATAGTAATTATCGATGCATCGACAACCTGGTTTACAATCTGGATCGCCTGGTTTT
Source organism: Brenthis ino (assembly GCA_921882275.1). Taxonomy (NCBI): domain Eukaryota; kingdom Metazoa; phylum Arthropoda; class Insecta; order Lepidoptera; family Nymphalidae; genus Brenthis; species Brenthis ino. The sequence goes on from OV170227.1 coordinate 2,425,623, forward strand.
GGTGGTGCCTTGCATTTTATAACACTTTCATCAACATCACATCTCTTAGGTGGGCATGGTGCTGGACAAATATCATAAATTTCGTTCTTTTTACACGTTGCTAAAATATCAAAGATAAAATGTAGCTCGGTAATGTTATAAAAATATCTCTTCATATAAACACATAATGCAAATCTACTAAACTTAGTTTACCAGAAAAATTCTCAAGGATAGTGCATATTCATGAATAACATATTGACAACAGAAGGGAGTCTTACGTTGTTTTATTCTGAATCTGTCGTCTTTATTTTCACTGGAATCATCACCTTCTTCAGTCTCTGAACTAGAATAACTAGAAGCGTGCGCAGATGCAGATGCATGACTAGAAGATTTGGATGAATGAGCAGTAGCAGCTGCGAAAGCCGATGAAGATGATATTGTATTTTCTGGAAAAACAATAAATTCGATAATAGTTGTTGTAATTCTATAAATAAATATCTACGTTGTGTCTTATTTAAGATTAGAAAATAAAATCATAATCAAACCTGCAGATAAAGTGAAAGCTAATATAATACAATTTAAGACAAGCGATCTCGCCATCATTATTAACATGATGATAATGTTATAAATTAACAAAATATATATTTTTAAACATATTTAGTATAATAGCAACACTTTTTTAAACATATGATGTGTAAGTTGAATGATAATGGGCATGTGTATCTTTTGTTCTCAGACTAGTAATTTAAAAATTCGTTTTGCTACTGTAAGTCATTGATCAAGAATAAGTGGAATGCGCGCTCTGAGTGTTCCTTATAATTTTATGCTGCTATTTATTACCAGTAAGGTTCCTTCTCGTGAGTGAAATTATTTTTTAATAATATTTATTAGAACACAAAAGTAAAAAATTAACTATTTAAACGTATAATGAAATTAAAAACCTTTCAACACAACAGTAGTGAAATCGAAAAAATGCTCGTATATTCCACGACTATTTGAAAATTCATCTTTCAAACATGACGCATCTACAAAATATACATACTCGTACGACAAAGACATAGGTATCGCTAAAATTCTATATGTTCTTTAAATAACGATTACTAAAAATACTGTAAAAATAACAATTGTTTGAAGCATAATGGAAATCGTAAGTAAATAATGAGAAATTATTATCAATAAATTTATAATAGATGACTTATAAGGTAAACTTAATAAATATATGATTAAAGTTAAGAATACTTTAAAGTTGGAAGTTGGTTAGGAGGACATTTTTATTAGATTAAAAATATTAACTTGTTCACCTATTCTTTTATTATAACAATGTTTCTACTACTACTATTTGTTAGAATATCCGCCATATAAAAATGGTTTAATAATTTAACCACCATCTATGAATTTCAAATCTCTCTTTCAAATCAGCTCTTTATAGTTTAGCTCTTTTTGTTAGACGGACGGACAGACGACAGAAGCTTAATAATAGGTTTCGAATATAACTAGCTTAGATTCGGAAATCTAGTTTAGGGATCTTCTACAAACGACAATGCAATCACATCATTCTCAGAATTTTACTTACTTGGACACTGGTCTTTCTTAATGCACGTTCCATCTTTGGCTCTTAAGTAATTTTCAATACAAATACATCCTGTAATACAATCCTTTGGATCTAATCTAACACATTTGATAGGTTTTCCGATATCTGTGCAGTTTCTATATTAACATACGCTGTTAACACAGCTTGTTTCTCGTTCATTTTCGTTACATCCTGTAATAATAAAGAAAATAATAAAAAAATGCTTTTGAACAACTGTAAGGGAATCTTCAAAATGAATGAAAGCAGCCCAATCATGATGGTTTTCCTGCTAGCCATTATTGAGTTTCACTATCCACCTCCTGACCCCGTCTTCAGATCATTCAATCAATGGTATCAAATATTTGTTTTGTTATCTGTTTTCATATACTTACAAAATTTTAAAGTCATGAGACAGTTAGAAGTAGATTGAAACCGACTTTGAAGAGTTACTGGAACTTGGCTACATACATATACTATTTTATCCTTATACTATTGTAGAAGCTGCTAACTAAAACTAGTAAACTGTAAATACAAATAAAGAAAAAAAATATGTAAAACCCAAAAATACACATTTTTATCAGAATTTTTGACAAAAAATCTTATTGAATATTTATGTATGATGATATAATCTTTTAACACTCAGTAAACAGATAAAGAAATTAAAAACAATTACCTAAGGCTAAAACAATTTTGGTAAAAACAATAGCTAAATTTATTATTAAATATGATTTAAACATATTCGTTAATGCTCAGTTATTTGCGATTTAGTAATAATCTGACCGTTCACATTTATTTTTATAGCTGTTTCGTGTCCAAAGTTTTTATATGGACGTTCATTAAATACCATTCGTTGCGATTTTATAAGGAAATATATTATATTTATTCGTCAGCTATTACTTATTCTTAAGTTTTGAACACAAATAAAATATTATTTATTTATTTACAAGAAAAATGGATACAAATGGATCGAAATATTATATTACTAGCGATTCACCTTCGCTTCGCTCGTGGATTCCCCATACAAACTTTTATCCCCATTTTCACTCCTTTAAGGGATGATTTTCGGGATAAAACTATCTTATTAGCAAATTTCATCTAAATCGGTTCAGTAGATCCAGAGATTACCCCTTACAACCTCACAAACTCACAAACTTTACCTCTTTATAATATTAGTATATATAGATATACAATGATTCCATAATACCTTATCTTGTTATTGGGCATTAAAATTACTAGTTTTATTCCGCGGCTCTGCCTAGTTTATTTATGAACAATTCTTCTTTAGAATTCTACTAAAGAACTAAAATGAATGTATGATTTTTAGTATAGTGACTTTATAGTTATTAATATAATTTCATTTAGCGTATATTTTACTAGAATCTTTGTTAAGCTTATATTCGTTGATAAATTCTGGAATTTGAAATAAATATTTCTAAATAACAATTTTAGAATTATTTGTGTATAATTTGTATGAGTCAATAAAATGAATAAATTATTTTATTATGATACAGAGTATTAGACCTTCATGATATCACGTTTAACTATATATGTAGTAGAACTGGTATTTTTTTAGCAAAATTAGAAGTTTCCTTAATAGTATTATTGTCTATGGTCCTAAGTTAGGTCATTTTTCATACATATGCTACCAGATATAAAGAAACGATTTGACCAATGAAATATGCTCGGGGAGTCCTTTAAGAAAAATTAACATTACTATAATGTTGTTTTATATATTACATACTAGCATTGCCCGCGGCTTCGTCCGCGTTGAGATGGCCAAATACCAAATTCTAAAGTTTTACATATTAGTATACTCTTACATAGCAGTTTTTGTATTTTTTCTCAGAAATGAGACATTTTCCCGCGGTAAAAAGTATCCTATATGATGATATGATTGTCCTGATGACCATACCAAATTTCATCAAAATCCCTCCAGTAGTTTTTCTGTGATGCGGTAACAGACAGACAGACAGACAGACAGACAACAATTTAAAAAACTATAGATTCGCCTCTGTATCGATAATAATGTCTATTTCAGTAAGATTTTCCAAAAAATATTTAATATACAGATTCGAATTAGTTAGAATTTTATTATATGTATAGATATAAAATATTATTCTTATCTTTATATATTATTATATATTATTTATCTAATATATTGTTTATGTTCATGTTTTATACAAAATATTTCCTTTATTATAAATAAGCAGAAGCGGAAAGACGATCTTACTTCGGATCTTATACTATTGGTATACGAATCTACGTAATATATTTTTCTAGTTTATCCTATTATAATTATTTAAATAATCATTGGGTTGTATACCTATCCTACTAATTGTTGTTTTATTTGAATTTAATAACTATAATAATGAAGAATTATTTTAATTTTAAAAAATCTGAATATTTTGTTTTGATTGCCATATTTTTTTATTAGCGACCCACCCTCGCTGAGTCGCTACGCGCGGGTTCGTTACATAGGTAGGTTATGTACGTTTTGACGTTTAGTATGGAATAGGTAGACACTATACTGTATATAGGTATGATGAGTTTTAAATCCCTTACTTGAGAAATGATTAATTCTCCATACAAATTTCCACTCCCCTTTTCATCCCCTTAAGTGATGACTTCCGGGATAAAGACCATCTATATCCTATGTCTTTCCCAGAGTCTCAAAGTATCTCCATACTAAATTTCATCTAAATCGGTTCAGCGGATGAAGCGTGAAAAAGTAAAAGACAGACAGACAAACAGACAGAGCTAATTTCGCATTTATAATATTAGTATGGATTATATTATATCTATTTCCTTTAATAAATAATCCTTTCATGATTACTTTCTATATAAAATAGTGTCGATGTTTCACATCTGCCAGTTTTTGTACTTGGGCTTGCATCTAACATGTTCCTCATGGAAAAAAAACATTTACTAAATACAATTATTTAGGGTAAAACTAACGAAAGTTTAAGTATGTAGATAATATATAAGTTGTATATACTTGCTAAAAAACTTGAATCTATGTGAGTACAGTTGCGGGTACCAGATTGTTATCTGTGAACATCGCAATGAATTTATCGGCAGACAAAATTGTGTAATAATACAGTATTTAACAGTATTAACCATTAAATAACTGCATTTCGTAATTTTTTGAATAGTCACGTATATTATATAAATATATTAAGAATAGACATAAATAATATTTTTTACTTACGACATTGATCATAAGGGACACATTTGTTGTGTTTATTTCTCCAATAGTTGTCTTTGCAACGACATTTCGGATCACATATCACAACAGTCCCTATTCTCCCAATAATTGGGCAACGCCTCCCATCAGGTCTCGCATTGTCACATGATTCGGAACAAGTTGGACAAGAATCGAACTCTTCGTTTTCCCCACATGGTATCGACGCTAGTTAAAAAAAGGCGAATCTTTATTTTTGTATATCTATTTAGTTTTAGCTCTCAATATAAACAATGAACATGCATGCGTGCGTTTTTGTTAATTGTTGGTCAATTTATTTTTATAGTCAAGGTAAGAGGTTATTATATTATATAAAATTAATTAAAATATAATTACATAGTTATTAAAATCAAATTAGTATTATTAGATAAATAACTGGGGAATAACTTATGGTAGTTAAGTACGTACTCTAAAAAGTATAGTGTTGCATGTTATATCATAGAACCAAGTTTTTTAAATGACTTTTTAGACAGTATTTTCAGAATCTGTCCGTCCATATGTTTACTTACGGCAATCTCTAGAACGTATGCATGTTCCATTATATGCTCGATGATACATTATATCACATTTACATGATGTGGCACAAGGATCAGGGCAGGCCGTAGCTTGACCATCCGCTTCGGGGCAACAATCTGAGCTGCAGTCTATCCCATCCTTCGGTGATGCATTCGGACCGCATATATTACCTGCTGTATAAAAGAATTTGCTTTTGAAAATAACGAACTTTGATAATGTATAAATAGTATAAAATAAATTTAGGTATCAGGTATATACATATCATTATACTCACTTTTAATTTTTTACAATTAACAAACAAATTCAATAGTTGTGGTTTTTCTTTACTTCTATTAAGTATTTTTATTTTATTTAATTTTAAAGATTAATATTTAAAAAAATAAAACATTCAAAAACATTACATACCTGCAGAGCTTAGAAGGAAAACACTTGATAATATAAAAATAAAACACGTCATCCTCGCGTCTCTTTGTGCCGGTAATAACTATTTTAAAACGAATTAATGAATATATAAACATATTTCGTTATTGACACAGATGAAACTTTATTATGATAAATAGATCTTATTTGTTTTTACGTACTTATATTGTCATATATTACAATTAACCTTACAAATGACACTTTAAAAAACAACTAACTAAATTAAAACATTTAATTAGCCATTTACATATGTAAATTGTACATGTACTTTATTTCTATCTGTAATCATTATCAGCCTATACTAATAAAAATATGTATTAGAAATAAAATTTATAGTTCTGTCGGGTCAAGCACACACAGACGGACAGAAAATTTCGGATGGACATTGGCATCATGTAAATGAGCTAAATAAAATACCTATAGTTAATAATATTATTTTCAAATATAATAGTTATTTTATTACTGGTATAAAATAAAAAAAATCATTCAATCAAATCATTTAAAGTAAAAAAAAAATAATCATTATAACTGATTTTAACACGTAAAAGTAAGATATTATGTATTTATTATTTTCTCTTTTTACCTACAATCTACATAATAATATATAGGTACTCGTACTTAAAGGACGAAGGAGGATTATTATATATAGTTATCTTTTCCTGCTATACAACCTTATTTTTGTTTAAGGTCACTATGTTGTTTAGTTTAGTTTTTATTGTTTTTAAAGTGATATTTAGAGGAGAGATTACGTCTCGAGCGGGGTCGAGACATGTTATTTTTTTCTATAGATAACGATTGAGCTAGACTTTCAAGATCAGACGAGGGCGCGTGAATCTTAGGACGGCCGTGGGAGAGGAAATAGCGATGGTGACGGCCCCACAAGATTATACCGTAACAGAGGAGGATTTAGTTATCTTTTTCTGATATAAAATCTTGATGTTGTTTAAAGACATTGTGTAAACTAAATAAGTTTAGTTTTATTTCTTTTAATGTGATTTTTTATTTAGAGCAGAGATTACGACTCGAGCGGGGTCGAGACGCCAGCATGACATTCATTAGAAATACGTGGTTTAGTATAGTTGGTTGATCATGGTGGAACATTGGATATTACTCGGGTAAATATTTAGGAACCTTTGACTTCAGGAAAATCTTTCTTTCCTACGGAAAACCTCTGTAACTGGTTTTATCGAATCCTCCTTAGAAACCCTCCGCTGGATAAACCTTAAGATATACATCAAAATAATGTACCAAAAATTCTTGGTCTTGAAAAGACCTACAGAAAAATCTGCTTTAGTATATGTCTATCTCTTAAGGTACACTCGCAATTACTATTCTTATCTAAATTTATAATAAAACTAACTTAGTCAACTCGATGTGCGCGTTTCACGCAAAAAGTACTGAACTAATTTTGTAACCAAACGAGAAAAGTCACGAAAAATATGATATTTTATGCTTTTCAACCACTTTTTACGTAGAGTATTATAATTTGTAAAAGTCGTAATTTACCTTACAAAAAAGTTAAGACTGACTAAGAAAAAAATTATATTAAATCATTTTTGTAGATCGTTTAACTCCCTATAAGAATATGTTTTTAATTTAACTAGACTATAATTCATTTGAGCGCATTTAAATAAAAAAAAAAAATCCCGTGTCATTTATATGGAAAATAAAAAAAAATCTTCACCAGAATTTTACGATATTTTCATGATAACTAAAAGAAAAAAAATTTTTGGCCCATCCTTACAAATACATATAAAAAATCATCTCAACAACATATAATAGATAACTAATCAGATATTTTCGACGTCGGTGTCAGCCGATGCAAAGCAAATCTAATATAATATTCATATCTTAAAACATTGTCGGCTGGTACCGGCTTCGAAAATATCAGCTGATTAGGTATCTATTTTAAATGAAAACCCCCGTTTAGTTATTCTTTAGGTACATTTCAGTGCCTAGAAGTCGATTTTTTTTTAAGTTTTATTTTTTCATTTTTAATGTAGACGTAATAAATAGGTAATTTGTAAGATTAAAAGTTTTTTAATAACATATTCGATTAAGCAATTTATTTGAAAAAAAAATGTTTTTTTTTTAAACCGCTCAAACGATTTCGATAAAATAAAATTTCGATAAAAGTGGATACAATGAGTTTTGCGTGTTGAGACTCGAAGGAGTTACAAGCAACCTATGTGACAATGGTAGTGATAACGAACGTAACCGAATCAGAAAGAGGGTAGATAGATTTTTAAATCGATATTTTTAGTTTTTAATACGTATGCATAGTTGTAATTTCCTTTAATTTGTTTTCTGTTTCTGTACCTAAATAAATAAAATAAAAAATAAAATATATATCTGCCAATAAAATCCCATGACCCATACTTAGCGCTTGTAATACTGTCGAAATACCGGAAACTCACTAAATAAAGTAAGTGAAAAATATGATAAATATTCGTCATCCTCGTATCGACTTGTAACTTTGCAATGATGATAATACAATAATTAATCCCTCCACGACCGCGGACACGCCGGCTTTACAGTTAACAATAGATTTCTCAGAATTTTAATTAATTTCTTAGAAATTTATCTGGAGGTGTAAAACCCATAGGAAAATCTAAAACGCATCGAACTCCTATAGTTGTAATAACTCTTCGCTTTTTAAATCGGCAGACTTTAATGTAATTTATTCGTATACCCGTCCCGAGAGATATTCGCAACAGTACACAGAAGTTATGGGCCTATAGTTTACCCTTTGAAAGCGTATCAAGTCGAAGTAGATTTACTAGATTTAACTTTATGTGAAGGCGTACCGATGGGAAACTAACAGGCTCTTCTTATCGAGCTGATCTCTCGTATCGAGAATATACGGCATGCTAAAAGGATATAAAATCAAAGTAGAAAAAATGTTAGCCACGTAATGTCAAAAATATTTGTGAGTACTTTTTTTCTATATGTTTTTTTTTAATTATGCGTATATAAAAATTGTGGGTAAAAAGAGAGAATAATACACACATGATATCTTATTTTTATATTTTAAAATCAGTTTTAATTATATATTTGTTATATTAATTGACACTTATTTGTTTTTTTTTTACTAGTTATAAAATACCTGGTTTAGCTTATTTACATGATGTCAATGTCAATCCGAAAATTTTTATCCGTCTGTGTGTACTCGCCCCAACAGAAGGATACATTTTATTTCTGATAAGTAATTTTATTAGTATACGTTGATAATGATTATAGGTAGAGTATACATGTACGTAAATGGCCAATTATATATTTTAATTGTGTTGTTTTTAGAAAGTTTAATTGTAATTAGTAATGTTAATTGTAATATATTACGAAAAAAGTACTTAAAAAAATAGACTGTACTTAGTAGTACTTCATAACAAAGTTTCACCTGTCAATAAAGAAATATATCAACATATTCACTAATTCTTTTTAAAGTAGCTATTACCGGCACAAAGAAACGCGAGGATGACGTGTTTAATTTTTTTATTATTAAGTGTGTTTTCCTTCTAAGCTCTGCAGGTATGTAATATTTTTAAATGTTTTTTTTTTATATAAAGTACTTAATAAACGTAAAGAAAAACCACAACTATTGATTTTTTTTGTTAATTGTAAAAAAATTAAACTGATTATTATATATTATATACATTTTCGCAGTCCGAATGCATCACCGAAGGATGGGATAGACTGCAGCTCAGATTGTTGCCCCGAAGCGGATGGTCAAGCTACAGCCTGCCCTGATCCTTGTGCCACATCACACTAAAATAGATAAAAACTTAAAAAAAACCGACTTCCAGGCAATGAAATGTAAAAAATAACTAAACGGGTTTCATTTAGAATAGATACCTAATCAGATATTTTTGAAGTCAGTGCCAGCCGACAATATTTTAAGATATGAATATCTAATAGGTAAATATGATTAGGTATGAACTCTAATTATAGTTAAAATATTATACCTCAATTTGTGATGTATTCGACGTATTGAAATATAACTATTGAATTTGCTTTGCATCGGCATGCACCGACTTCAAAAATGTTTGATTAGGTATCTATATTTTAGTGCCCGGAAGTCCTTTTCTCGAAGAGGTTTTTATTTATTTTTTTTAAAGTTTTGCATCAAACTCATAAAGCTAAAAGTCAATACTATTCCTTTCATTACACAATAAATCTCATAAAATGTAATACATTTTCAAAATCTGTTCCAGTTCGCAAAGGTTTTATTCGGAGTGTAATAAACTAAACTACAAGAGAAAATACCAATAAAGCGAACGAGGTGTGAATATAGGATGAAAATTTGTATGACTTTCCGGAGGCAGGAAACTTTACGAACGCCATATATTTTTATTAAATTATTACGATACGTGAATACTCTGATATCTATTTAAATTCATATGGCATGTTTGTTTTTTGTTTACTTCAGTGCACTTTGTTTTTCATAATTTTATATATAGTGCCTCCAGGTATATTTTTAAAAAAATAATTAAATTTCTAAGAAATCTATTGTTAACTGTAACGCCGGCGTGTCCACGGTCGTTGAGGGACTAAGAAATAGTAGTATAATATGATTTAGCTATTGTGTAATGTGATATTTGAGGGCGATTAGTCCACGAGGACCAAATACTGATTAAATGACTTGATTTGTTCCAACCTATGACTTCTAAGAACTAATTAATCCCACTTAGATGAGCAAATTTTCTCACGATGTTTTTCTTCATTAAGCAAGTGGTAATTATGTTGAAAATAATTCGCACCTGAAATTCTCAGAAGTGTGAGACCTGAGCTCGCTTCGAACTGTCTCCAATGCGAGCGTGCTGGTTTAATATTATTTCTCTTTTGCTTAAGAAGTTAATTACTTTAAATATATATATTTTTAAGTTATATAGGTACTTGCCTAATTATGAGAGTAAAATTTTTACACGACAGCGAAAATGCGACATGATAAAGTTTTTACAAACAGAAAGTTTTGACATACGGGATGAAATCTTTAGCTATTTTTGTTCTTTTACGCCAAAGAAGTATAACTTCTTACGCGCGTACTTTTTTAGTTTTTTTTTCAAATAAAATGTTTTTTTCCACATATAGGTAATATATAATTTTTATAATTTAAATTATAGATATATGTAAATTATTTAAATAACAATTCCCTAATGAAATAAAAATAAAATAATAGTATGAGTATGCATACAATAAAGCTGATAAATAACCTGTTATTTTGTATTAATAATGTCTTAATTAATTCTTTGCTCACTTTAATTATTACACATTTTGACTGATACATATTATTGTGCTACTTTTTGCTCGTGCTTATAAAAAAACCCGTAATAGGCGCGCCGATAAAGAATTAGTCAAGTTATAAAATTAAATTGTAGATATATGTAAAATACGTGGTCGATATTTTAAACTATCTATACACATCTCTAAAATAAATATTTTATTTACCTATATAGATAGTGATATGTAATAAGTTAATCTTCCTGAGATTAGTTGTACCCGCTAATATGAAGGAGACATGCAACTATTTTTTTAATAAACTTTTGGGTTTTGTTAAATATGACATAACTTTGGGGGTAGGCATGGGAGAAATTAAAACCATTTTCAATAGAATATAATATTAATTACACCAGTTTAATAATGTAAAAACCTAATAATATTACATAACATATATAATTAACTTAACTTTTTCTTCTTTTTCAAATAGGGGAAACAAAACCACATATTAAAACTCTTTTAGTGTTCCACCGCATCACCCAACGGAGTAAAAAAAAAAACTGAATCTAAATTTAACTCATCTGCCAGACCGTGTGGTATATTATTTTATACGATGCGATTTTCAAATACCACACAGTTTGGATGATTTGAAATATAAACACAACATCAGGATAACAAATAAAAATAAACATTGACCGAATGAGTTTGAATAAAAAGAAACAATGTTAAATGAACTTACATAAAAATACAAAATGTCATTTTATATAATACAGTAGAATTTGACAATAAAAAAATATTTCAAGCAAATTTTATAGGAAAGGTAGTTAAAATAGATTATTGCAATATGTAGTCAAATATGATAATAATAATAATATATTTATTCATAAATAAGGAAATTGAACATAGAACATAGTAATTTTTACAGTAAATGCTTGTACAAATCAATTTCATACGGTTGGGTGAAGTACTGTACTCCTTGCTAGGTTATAAAAATAATCTGTATTAAGGAGTAAAATATTTTAAATATACCTATAACAATAATATTTACGAGTACTGTTGTGTTACTACACTCCACTTTTGTATAACTTTTTTAATGTGCACATTTATAATCTATCGAGTTGCATAGAATGGAACTAATCCTTCGTCTCTAAGATTATAGCACAAAATATGCTATGAGCGACAATTTTAAAGAATGGCTGATATCCACAAATCGAAAAAAAATATTATAATTTAAATAAAATGTGAAAAAATATTTAACATTTATACTTTTCTGATATGAACACTCCACTTTGATCGTCAGATGTTAACACTTTTGTCAATAGAACCATCTTCCAAGTATATATTATATGCGATAGATAAAATGGCGATTTTAATATGTAAAAATGTTATATATATATATATATATATATATATATATATATATATATATATTCTATATAACTCGTATAAGCGTTGCTCTGAAGAGAGTCACCACTTTGGAGTGTGAGAGAAATTAAAACGAACTATACTAGAATATTATTTATACCATAATGTGAAAACCTAATAATATTACATGACATATATAATTAACTTAAGTTTTTCTTCTATTTCAATTGGGCAAAACCAAACTACGTATAAAAATTAAAAACTCTTTTAGTTATTCGCCACAGCTATTTTAAAATCAGAGACAGGACAGGCACTTATATTTTTGTATAAGTTATAAATAATTCTATTTGGTTAAATAAAATAAAATCCATTCAACTAATTTTTAATATCAGACAGAACACGATAAATGTGGACGTAGACAAAATTATACCAGTGAATTGTGGGTCCATTTGCATGAGAAGTGTTGGAGTATGAACGTCTAGTTCGCGAGTGTAATGGCTGAACTATTTAAATATCTCACTGCGTATCTTTATTCAATTCCACAAAGTCTGTCGGTGGCCCCAAGAGTCATAACTTTGTGCTATCGCACAGATGCGCCAATATGCCGCTGCTTCGCTATTGTAATAATATTCCCCGTCTTTTATTACCTGTAAATTATACTATTTTGTTTTGAAATACTTCTCAATATTATTATGATCACGTATATACTACGTTATTTTCTTTGATCATTATTTTTGTTTCATGGATTGATCATTTATATGTTCACTAGCGAATTACCCTCCTCCCCCTCCTGTACCTAGGAGCCCAATACTAACTAGCCTATGTGCTACTCCAGGTCCAGTCAGTCAGCTCCAGTCATTGTGTGTACTCATCCAAATCTGTCCAGTGGTTTAAGCGAGAAGGAGTAAACAAACATACACATACATAAAAAATTTCGTCTTTATAATATTAGTCAGATTAAGTTATTCTCCAGAAGCTATAATAATATATTAATCATACTAATACTATACAGAGGTAAAGTTTATAAATTTGTGAGTTTGTTTGTAGGAAGTAATCTCTGAAACTACTGAACCGATTCAAATGAAATTTGGTAAGATGATAGTTTGAGACCCTGGAAAGGACATAGGATATACCCAGATAGTTTTTGTCCCGGAAATTATCCCTTAAGGGGGCGAAACTGGGGATGAAAGTTTGTATGGGGAGTCTACCTAGGGACGAACCCGAGTAAAGCATGGGTGAGTCGTTAGTGAATAATAAAATGATAGTGTTTTCGAATGAATGACACGTGTTTAAAAATAAATTATTTTGTGTATAAAATTATTTCTTTTTCATAATTTGTTACTGATAATGTAATCGTGAATTTTTAGGAGCCCTAAAAATACTTTTACGGTTTAAAATGGAAATGTAGGGTGCATAATAATATAATATGGACTCTGAATAACATTGTGGTTAGGCAGGTTTTTTTTTTTTTTAACGTTGGGAAATGCATTTACGCACGACGTGTGGGACTCACCGGCGTAATACAGCCAGTACTACCCACTAAAACCCAACAAAACCTTCCCCCGTCTGAATGGGGCGTCGCAGGATCGCTTACGCATTCAACTACGACGCCCCGACGGCAGGTCTGCCGAAGCAGACCACCACAACCATGGGGTTGCTCCACAGTCCACTCTGCTATCAGAGAAGTACCAGGAGCAACCCGCATGGTACACCGCCCCCCGAAGAGGGCCACCTCCCACCGCCCACAGAAGTGGGCAACCTCCCTGTGCGTTTCTTAGCTTCGCGCCCGGTTGGATTGCCGGGCACTACTGAGCCCACCCTGACGTATGAATAGTTCATATTTTACGGTTTTCAATAACTATTCAGTCCTTTTTAACGTCCCACTGCTGGGCACGGGCCTCCCTTCAATACGACGGGGATCAGGCCATAGTCCACCACGCTGGTCAAGTGCCGGTTGGCGGACTTCACATGTCTTTTGAAAACTTGCTAGATATTCTCAGACATGCAGGATTCCTCACGATGTTTTCCTTTCTCCTTTGATATTTTCCAAGTGGTAATCATGTTAAAAATGATTCGCACATGTAAATATCAGAGGTGCGACACCCGGGATTTGAACCTGCTTCACTCAGTTCCCAAGCGTGCTGTTACTACTGGGCTACCACTGCCTAATTAAACTGCATTCAAGTTATTTTTTTTTAAATATTCATATTTTTATTTTTATTAAGGTAAATATTTTTTGTAAGGAGTGGTAAATTCCATATGGTATTATTATTTTGCCATAATTTTACAATATTTATTTTAAGAATTTGATATGTTAAAAAACATGTTTGTAGTAAACTTATTGTACGCACCTAAGAAGTTATATATATTCTTTGGTGTAACAGAACAAAAATAGCTAAAGATTTCATCCCGTATGTCACACCTCACTGTTTTTAAAAGGAATGCAGCTAACTGTATCATGTCGCTTTCAGCTAACTTCATCATGTCGCTTTTTGGCTGTCGGTGTGCGCTTTGTAAAAATTTGACTCGCATATTTTTTTCCAAACGTGCCAAAAGGAGTATAACTTCAAAAATATTTTATTAAATTATGCTAAGTTGGAGTAACTATTTCATGTTACACTTTTTATTTATTTGCACTGGTAATACATATATTTTTCACTAAACAATTTGAAAATTAAGTTGATTTGATTATATTGTTGCGAAGTGGAGAGAGTGTAGCCGTCTTTACACCAAAAAAATATACTATAAAGCATACTACACAACCTATTACAGTTGTAAATGTGTGAAAATTAAAGACAAGCTCTCATGTAAACGTAGCAATATATTAATTAGTTGTCAAGAACAAATATTATTAATTAGCATAAATAACATGAAATAAATAAATAAAATATATAAAAATAAATGATAATAATAATGAATAATAATATAATATACCAAATCTGTTAACATGAGATTGATTCATAGAAAGTTATATGGAAAAACACATACAAAATCTTTAAAATAAGTCACGTATTATATTAATAGTAATCATAGATAATATTTTTTACTGACATTGATCATATGGGACACATTTGTTGTCATTATTTCTCCAATAGTTGTCTTTGCAACGACATTTTGGATTACACACAACAGTTCCTGTACTATAAAATGGGCAAATCCTCCCATCAGGTCTCGCATTAGCACAGGATTCGAAACAAGTTGGACAAGATACGAACTCTTCGTTTTCCCCACATGGTATCGGCGCTAGTTTAAAAAAAAATTAGAATCATTATTATTGTAAATCTATTTAGTTTTAGCTCTCAATATAAACAATGAACATGCATACATTAACACCAAAATATTAATTAAAAGTGTATAATTTGCGTATAAAAAAGTTCCACGCTGACATTAACTTTCGACGTATTATATATGCGTTCCGGATCACGCAAAAATTTCATTTTAATTTTTAAATTTAGTAAGCATCTATACTTGATAGGCATCTCTCTCTAACTTACCTTAATTATAATATAATTTTAAAGTTATTAAAATCAATTTAGTGTTATTGGATAAATAACTGGGAAAAAATTGTGGTAGTTAAGTACGTACTCTAGAAAGTATAGTGTAGTATGGTATATCATAGAACCAAGTTAATTTAAATGACTTTTTAGACAGTATTTTCAGAATCTGTCCGTCCATATGTTTACTTACGGCAATCTCTAGAAGGTATGCATATTCCATCAGGTGCTCGACGGTACGTTATATCACATTTACATGATGTGGCACAAGGATCAGGGCAGGCCGTAGCTTGACCATCCGCTTCGGGGCAACAATCTGAGCTGCAGTCTATCCTATCCTTCGGTGATGCATTCGGACCGCATATATTACCTGCTGTATAAAAGAATTTGCTTTTGAAAATAACGGACTGCGGAAATGTATATAATATATAATAATCAGTTATATATATATTTATATATATATATATATATATATATATATTTATATATATATATAATAGACTATTATAGTCACTTTTAATTTTTTACTATTAACGAACAAATTTAAGAGCTGTAGTTTTTCTTTACGTCTATTTATTATTTTTGTTTCCTTTAATTTTAAAAACATTACATACCTGCACAACTTAGAAGGTAAACACTTGATAATAAAAAAAATAAACGCGTCATCCTCGCATCTCTTTGTGCCGGTAATTTGTTTTTAAGTACTTATTTTGTAATATGTTACAATTAACATTACAAATTACAATGAAACTTTCTAAAAACAACACACTAAATTAAAATATAAAATTAGCTATTTACATATTATGTACACGTTTTTTATATTCTATCTCAAATCAATATCAATGTGTGCTAATAAAAAAAATACGTATCAAAAATAAAATGTATCCTTTTGTCGGGTCGAGCACACACAGATGGACAAAAATTTCGGATAGAGATCGACATCATGTAAATAAACTAAATCAAATATAGTTAATACATTTTATTTTCAAATATACCAGCTATTTTATAACTAGTTTAAAATAAAAATGAAATAAATAAGTGTCAATTAAATTAAAAAATAATTATTAAAACTTTTTTTAACACGAGTTATGTCATAAAGTATTTTTCACCCTCCTATCCTCACCCCCCATTTTTCAAATAACTAGGGGCGAACCCGAGAAGAGCGAGGGTGAGTCGGTAGTAAAAAATAAAAATAGTAGCGTGAGTATGTATAAAGCAAAGTGTATGCAAGTTTGAGCTGATAGAAAACCTGTTATTTTTTATCAATAGTGTCTTAATTTATTCTTTGCTCATTGTAATTATTACACATTTTGTATTAAACATGACTGATACGTATTATTATGATAATTTTTGCTTTTGTTTTCATGCCAGTTAAGTTAGCTACAATCGGAAGGTCGAAAAAAAACCAAAAACTAATTTAAACTCATTTATTTTAAAATTACAAATTAAACTTATTATTTAAATTTAATGTACAACCAACTCGATGTAAGTTTATGGAATGTCCCTAAACAATATGTAAGAATTAAAGTATCCGAAAACTGCAACTCTGCATTCCCGTCCCGATGTCGACATTCTGTTTATTATTTCAATCGTGGGAATTTAATGTATGAGCGATTCACTCGGAACTTGCCTATAATAGGCGAAAAAAAAAACAACTAGATATAAGTCATTTAGTATAATTTAGTATTTAAATTTAAGTATGTATACCTAGCAATTAGTAAAAAATTAAGTTAGTAATTAGCAACTAAAACGAATATTTAGTTTGATAAAATAAAGCTTTTTTTTATTTAATAGATGCGCCGATAAAGAAATAGTCCTCCAATAAGCCATCTTTTATATCAGTTACAGCGTGAAAATGTAACAACACGCTTGTGTGGAACACTCACTTATTCACTTACACGTTCATATAATATTAGTATGAACATAATGTACATAACATTACGATATTTTAATCATTGTGCATTACCAGTCATATATTTTGTAATATCGTAGTGTTACCACCTCGGTGGTTTCATCACTAGCATGTACGGCTATAGATCCGAAAGCCCTGGGTTCGAGTCCCGAGTCGGTACTAACCGGAATGGACTGATCTGAGTATTATTATTTACTCCGGAGTTGGGAATTTGGCGGGGCTTGAACCCCTTGCATTGAATAGCACGTAAAGTTCTCGGACTTACGCCTGATCTCTTACCGGCTGTGTTGAATTTTCATCCTATCGCAGTTTGAGAGTGAAATGAGTAGAGAGTATCGCCTGCGCACATGGCTTGTCTCAGTGAGATTCACCGTCGTCGCCGAAATGGGTCAGGAGGGCAATATTGTTATGTTAGTATTGTCTGATTTCATAATAAAAATTGATAGCCTATAATTATTTTCTATTGCAATATTGCTAATAAGATAACTAAAGTACGTATTATTAACAATAAACATAATTATATTACTGTTATCCAAGATATAAAGCCCATGAATCAACTAAATGAACATTCATTGTTGGGCTTGTTCAATCAGTGCCAGCTACTAAGTGATTGATTTTTAAACTCGGTGCCCTAAGGGCACTGGTACGATTTGTTCGCAGAGGCCATTGTAAGTAAAATGATAAAGGAAGCATTTGGTCACGAAGTAAAAGGTGTAACGCATTAATTTGCAGATGTAGTATATTTTTAACCAACTTAAACAAAGGAAGTATTTGAATTTGTGTGTTTGTTTTTTGTTTATGTAACGCGAAATCTTTCTCTATTGCGAATTGATTTGTTTGGTTTTTTTTTAAACATAAATGTAAAGAAAAAAGATCAAAACGAAGCTAGGCTCTCAGCAAGGATCAAATATATAATATGTCTCCGACTGCATCATACTATATTCCTTTGTTAACTTGTTCCCTTCTTTTTAGTTCGGTTTTTACGCAGTCGAGATTTTTTATTATTTTAAACCGTACAAAAATGAAAGCTGGGTTATATCAGTAAAGGATTTAGATTTAACTTTTATCCTTTAAAAGTATTATCATACTTTTAATATTGAATGCAAAAATCTGGTACCATATGAAATCTTCTTTATAATTTTTCAATAGCAAGATCATTCCTTAATTCTTACCATATATCAAGGAAAATTAAATAATTTATCTGAAATACGCACAAAATGATCTTCCCGTTAGAAAAATATTTTTTTACTGAGACAGGATTCCGATTTGCTCAAATATATAAAACATACTTTAATTTTTTTTTTCTATTTTAGTCTAAGCGGATGAAAAATGATTTATTTATGGTTTTGTAAATCTATATAATGAAAATACACCTTAAACACTTATAAATATAAGCAACAAAACAGGTACTGAAATCAGCATCCCATTCATCAACTATTCGTATTATTATTTATAGCTCCCATACGTATCGATTCGCAATTGAAGATGAACAAAATTCAATGCCTGTATTTATGTTCCATAAAATAATTTTGTACGCTTTCAGTTATATTGCCATTACCAAATCGTGGGGCGGGATTTTTTTACGATTATTTCCGCAAGCACTTCTCAAACTTTTATCGTTTCTTAAATCGACAGACTGTAATAAGATTTATTCGTTTGCTCATCCCTAGAGAAATCGGAAATGTGTACAAGACTTATGAACCTATAGTTTACTTTCTGTAAACGTAAAATCGATTTTACTTACTCGATTTAATTTTATACCGATGGAAAACTAACAAGGACTTATTGGTATCGATATCCGAGCTGTAAAAATTCAAAGTGAATGAATTTCATTAAGAATAAAAGTCAGCGCTACAATTCTGTAAGCTATCAGCGTTATTGCCAGATTTTTGTATTTATTAACTTTATTTATTTATGGGTTTACACAATTGAATCGGAATGTAAATTGAGAAAATATTGAAAAATAAAAGAAAAATATTTTAGCGATATTTGTTGTATAATGTCAACATATCCATGAAGATTTATGTGGAAGTATTGTATTATAAAAGCCTTCTTTTTAGAGTTTCTTTCTTCTGATGAAAAATCAAAGCCTTTAAAATATTACTCACAAAGAGTTTGTTTGTTTGTTACAGTCTATCGGAATCAGAATCAAATTTGCTTAGACTTTTAAAAAATTATAATTTAATTAAAAAAAAAATAATTACTGCGTTATTAATTGTATTCTTTATGAGCCACATATAAAATACACAAAAAGTTTTAATATCTTTATAATAAGTAAATACTTATATTCCGTCCATGGTACAAGCGGTTAGATATAGGAAAAAAACTTAGAAATATTACTTTATCATAGAAAAACCATCAACTTGTTATACAATTTTTATGTAAAGCTCAAGTTGAGCCCTAATAGATTATAGTGTCACTGGCCGACCGTTGTCAACGGGCAGCTGGGGGCCTGTCACCGTGCCATGCGGAAACAATTTGATACTATACCCGTATCGTAACACAATATATAAGATTTTAACAAGAACCTTCCATTCTGAAACTGATGCGTTTTGTTTTGATAGATGCTCTATTGTTGTTTCATTCAACAACGTTAGTATGATTAAAAGTTTGTGATTTACTTTTGCTTCGCTCGGGTTTATTATTAGGTGCCTAACAGTAGCCTATGTGTTACTCCAGGTTATGGTCTATCACTCGTCAGTCCGAGTATAAATTCGATTTAAAAATGGGGATGCCAGTCCTCATTTTCATATTCATAAAAATGATAGATATAAATAAATCTTTAATTCCCGATTTCACCAACAACTCATAAGCTACCTACGTATGGGATCACTAGCTTAAAAGTCCAATAAACTAGCCCCTAAATTAAATTTCGTTTTACGATCGTCTTTAACCCCATATTTCGAGCACCTAAATTTAGGGGCCTGTTAATATTTAGTTGACCCCTAACTGGCGGTGAAACAGAATATGTTTCTAACAGCCCCCTAACCATGCTTAGGGCATCCCTTAAACTTAGGTGATGTTGGTGAAATCGGGCATAAATCACACTTATTTTAATGCATTCATTTTTTTGCTAGCAGCTCACCCTCTCGCTCGCTTCGCTTCGTCCCTAGGTATCTTTTAACGGTTAGTATGAAATGCATAGGCTATATATTATATTATAAATATACATAGCTAAGATGAGTTGTCGTGGTTTATATTATAACGTGTTTTCCCTTGGGAATAAGATAATCTCTCGCGGTGAAAAGTAGCCTATATCACTCTCCAGCCCTCCAACTATATCCACACAAAAAACATGCCAATCAATCACTTTGTTTCAACGTGAAAAAAGGACAAACAAACAAACACACTTTCACGTTTATAATATTAGTATGAATATGAATATTAAGCGTCAAAATAATTATAAAAATTACATGAAAAATTTATTATCTCCATTTTCACTCTTAACCCTGCCTGTGTTTATTTGGCTTTTAGTCACTACAATCATTAGAGACCAACGTTTAATTGATATCATTTTCATTATAGCAAGTTGGTCGTGAGCAACCGTTGTCGTTGTCAACAGGCGCGCGGGCGCGTAAGGGTGTCAGTTTCAAAACATACACTTTGCGTCAAAGTATCATAGGTTAAGTCGCATTGATACGCTCAAAGTCTGCTTTGACAAGTAGCTTCGATCAAACTTTACTTAGATACCTGTTGACACGCTCTCTACTACTTTGTCAAAGTAAACTTTGATCGCGTCAGTGCGGCTTTAATTACTAAATATTCAATAAATAATTTAATATTTGTATAAGGACAACGATAATCTCTCGACATTTCATTATCTTCAATTTTCAGATACAACAATCTGCGTCATTTTATAAGTCTCATCACAAACGTAACAATAAAAATATAATAAATAATACTACAAGGTGTTGTACAGAATGTTTCAAAAAGTTTTTTGTTTGAAAAAGCTAATTGAATGTTATCTGAATTGTTGTTATATCTGCTTTCTCTTAAAAATGAGAAAAACTTTTAAAGCACCCCGCCATTTCCGTTATTACAAAACTTTCCTTTGACAGGCTCTAGAAAACAGGACAATTACTGAATGACATTTTGTATTTCTTAGGTACTTATACGTTCTCGTGCTACGATTGGAAATAATTATTTTGTTGATTACCAGAAAAGCTCGGCATATTCGTGAACAATAAAAGTTGGTAAAACTATGAAACTGTTGTAAGATATTATGATATTATTTGCTACGGTAGAAGGGTACAACTTCTACAGGTACCTCTTCGACTTGGAGAAGTTTTGTATGTGTAATATTTTTTTTATGAGAAGAATAAGAATATATTAGATCTGCTAAAAGAAAATTTGTCTATTGTTAATAGAAATCCATAAGATTTCACTGTTTGCTATCTTTTGCCTGCGGTTCCAATCGTATCGACTAAAATAAAATAAAAATTATATATTATTACTAGCGGACCCGACAGACGTTGTCCTGTCTACACGTCTTTAATTTGAAAATTTCAAACTTTTTTTAATAATTTTTTTGATGAAAATTATTATTCAAATTGTGAATCTAAACCATTCCCAGATCCCCTTGAACACACACAAAAAATTTCATCAAAATCGGTCCAGTCGTTTGAGAGAAGTTCAGTGACATACACACTCACAGAAGAATTATATATATAAAGATGTAGGCTATAAGCTACCTCCATTCTGATTTTCACTCAAATCTGTTCTTTGTTTGCACCTACGAGTAATATATAAAAATTAATCTGGTAAGTATTTTACGACTTACGTCATATAAACTTTATTTGAACGCGTTAATCTCTAGATCTACTCCATAGATTTTAAAAAAATCTGTTTTTTTTTTTATTTATAGAGGAAGAATATATATTCTATACTAACTAAAAATGAATATATATATATATATATATATATATATATATATACATATTATTATTATTATAATAATGAAACATAATATATACCTTACGTTAAACTATGACTTACGAGAGCGGAGTATTTCTACAAAATTGTTCAATGCGGGCGAAGCACCGAGAAATGCTATATGTACATAAAAACATATATACAAATAATAATTAAAAGTTGTACTGAACTGACTCTTAAATTCTATGTAAGCTAATTTAAATAGCTTCTATATTTCAATCTAAACCCAAAATTTGTGCTAATTAAAATGAATTTTTAATTTTTACAGCTCCATATAAACTTTGCATTTTTGCTAACACAAAGTAAGTGACAACGAATTCCCCTCGAAACGGCATTTGGTTAAATTACACCCATTTATCAAATTGTCACCTGCTTTATTTGAAAATAAAGTTTTCAGCCAATATACAGGCTTTTAGAAAGTAAATTAATCTAAATAAAAATAATTGAAAGAGCCTGTTTTCAAAAGATTGAGCCGTCATTGTAATTGTTATAATTTGTTAAAAAGCTATGTCTCTTAATATATAGGTTTAGGGCTTATTTTTATTTACTACTTCACTAGCATTCGCTTGCGGATCCACTTGCGAGATGCGTTGATAAAAGTAACCCGTGTTAGTAACCAAGTAGTGTAGCTTTTTGTTTTTCTTTTGATATTGTACACAATCCATGCTAATGTTATAAATGTGAAAGTGTGTTTGTTTGTTTGTTTGTTTGTTTGTTTGTTTGTTTGTTTGTTTGTTTGTTCTTCTTTCACCTGAAAACGGAGTGATGGATTTGATTTTTTTTGTGTGGAGATAGTTGGAGGGCTGGAGAGTAACGTAGGCTACTTTTTACCGCGGGAAATTATCTAACTCTCACGGGAAAATACGTTATAATACAATCTAAAAAATATTTATGATCAGAATTACTGGAAGCTTGGTATTAATTTTCTTTTATGAAATTAAATAAATGTGTTTTAGCATTTTTCGAAATTCATCTCATAAGACGGTAAAATGGAGGATGAAAGTTTGTATGAAACCACCTTTTCTGCTAGTATAATATATAATGTACGTTGTATATGTACGAACATAAATATATATATATATATATATATATATATATATATATATATATATATATATATGCCTTAAATCCCTCCTATACTAATTCCTAAAAAATCCGACAAGTGCGAGTGCGAGAGTCTGACTCACACACGCAGCGCATACCGAGGGTACCGTAGCATGAATCATTAAAATGAGTTTATAATCGCATAAAAGTATGTTTTATGCGATTATAAACTTATGTGATTACAAATTTACGATTTTTGGATTTTTCCATTTATTTGTGCTATAAGGCATTGCTGTTTGTCAAGTTTCATAATTCTAGGTCAACAGGAAGTACCCTATACCTATAGGTTTTGATTCCTTGCGAGTTTCAAAACATGCGCTATAAACAGCCGTATCCTTTGATTGGGTTGACTTAGAAGTTTGATTTTTTAAAGCTCTAAGGGATTGCAGACCTGAGTGTGTGTATTCAGCCCTTTTTATCGTCCCACTGCTGGGCACGGGCCTCCCTCAGTACGAGGGGAATCAGACCATAGTCCACCACGCTGGCCAAGTGCGGGTTGGCGGACTTCACATGTCTTTCGGAAACTTGCTAAGTTCTCTCAGACATGCAGGTTTCCTCACGATGTTTTCCTTCACCGTAAGGCAAGTGGTAATCATGTTAGAAATGATTCGCACATGAAAATATCAGAGGTGCGAGACCCGGGATTTGAACCCGCTTCACTCGGTTTCTTAAGCGAGCGCGTTACCACTGGGCTACCACTGCCTTAGACCTGCCTGCCAGACCTGAGTATTTCATATTAATTTCAACTTGTAATCTCCACGCGTTCCTTAGAAAAAAAATCTTAGCAAACAGATACACGAACAAACAAGTGATAAGAATCATTTTTTTCTTTTTGAGAGACGGAACCTTAAGAAGCCATTCGGCTTAATTTTTAGTGGCGATAAAATCTCAGCAATACTACACAGAAAATTGAATATGTAAGTATATATAAAAATATATTTATAAAAATAATAAAACCTTTTTCATGTTATGAGCTTTTAACTAAATTATAATACCGCAAATATTTTTCCCATAACAAAATTTTGTCATCGAAATTTTAGTTTGTTCCAGCTACTATCGTGAGTACATATTGTGTAGATCATTTCTTCGCATATAGCGAGTTCAATTTCAACGGCAAAAACGTGTATATTTTACATGCATTTATTATAACTAAAACAATCATTATCTATCCATCCATTTCCATTTTCATTATTACGTTATTACTAAAGGAAGTTCCAACATTATCTACGAAACAACCAATCTATTCCAAATCAGGCAAAATAGCTCTGAAATGTATTACACCGTTTTCCGCTGGAGCCGTTTTATCTAGCTCCATACATTTTTAAACAGATAAATGGTAGTTGCATATAAACTCATTGTGCCATACAACTGAAGCGTTGTTTACGAAATAGCACTTCCAATATAATTTAATGCTGAGAAATCACTGTTCTGAATTCTATTTGGTTTTAAAGTGCAGACTTCATTCAGTTTATTTTAAGCTACATGAAATAAATTTCGTGTGAAGCTTAACAGTTACGAATAAATATTTAATCGCTATCTAATTATGGAAGACTAATAATAAATTATTTATCAACTCATTGGATAAGTCTTTGTATAGTTATTTAAAAATATTTCGTCAAAACAACATGACATTGAGATTTGGGAAATAACAATCTGATTTCCTGTAGTGACCGGATTTAGACCGAGATGTAAGCCTTTCCTTTTTTTATAAAACATGCTTTTGAGTTCTGTAAACCGTTATTTATATTTAATCAATAGTTTTCAAGCGTAAATAAGCCGTTGACACGAAACGTTTTCCCAAGAGCGGTCAGTAGTTCCAAGACCCGAAAATGAATATAGGTACGTACTCTTAGTGAACCATTTCCCACGGGCGTGCGATTCTCTAACGAAGTTCCCTCATAAATCCACGCCTTACATGATGCTTGTTTGCATAATACAAGACTTAGTCGGCTTTGTTTCAGTAGTTTGATAGGTAGGCAACATGTGCCCCTGACTACCTACGGCTACGAGTGTAGCACCATCTGCGGTATTTAGTTATATCCGAGTGATGAGAGCCAAATATTCCCTTAAATATCGAATATATGTATGTACAATGTACATATTTATGAAACACAAGTTATACCTCTTTTGTGCGTTAAAACTGTAGGCTTTCAGAAGAAAACCAAACAAATACATATTATAAAAAAATATACTTTAGATTTTTGTATACTTATATTAAAATGTACTTAATGATTATATTTTCAAACAAGCACTGTAAATAACGGTATTACACACTAAACTAGCCTGATCGGCCAAGCCGTTATCGAGAAATCGGAACATGGAACATACGTAAAAATATATTCATCAAAGAAAGTACCTATTTTTTTAGTCGGTTAATAAATGGAGGAATATACTATTTTCTATACTGACATTTAAGAGGATAATATCATGACAAGGGTTTATAATTTGACAGGTGCGATAGTGATGTGCCGGGTTAAAGTCCGGGGGAAAACTCTGTCGTGTTACAATAGGATCTACTATCTAGACACTTGAAAATATAATGTATTGTTTGAGTAATCCAGAGAGAGGTTTTACATAAAACGACCTTTTAAAATGTAAAATATTATGTAACCTAACAAGATAAAAAAAGTTTAATGCTCGATTTCACCAACGTCACCTAAGTTTAAGGGATCCCCTAAGCATGGTTAGGGGGCTGTTAGGGGACAATTTCTATTTCACCGATAGTTAGGGATCACCTAAAAATTCTAAAAAATAATGAAAAGCCCCTTAAATATAGGTACTAGAAATACGGGATCTGACGATGGTAAACGAAATTTAATTTAGGGGCTAGTTTAGGGGAACTTTTGAGCTAGGGATCCTATACGTAGGTGGTAGCTTAAGCGATGTTGGTGAAATCGGGCATAAGCATTTTAAAATAACAAGCTTTTATCTACATGCTCTAAAAAGCAAAGAAATATAACTTCTTACGTGCGTGTACACAAGTACAACACACACTTTTTTTTGTTCCCTTTTGTTGCTCTGTTGAGAGCTGGTGTCCTGACTGATATAATTGTACCCCTAAACACTATTATTATTTTCACAGGTATTCCATTATATGTATATATAATATCCCTTTCTTAAATAAAACAACAATATTTTTATACAACTACATAAACTAAAAAGTTTCTAGAATATAAACTTTAAATAATACAGGTTTATACATTTCTCTCATATAATTTTGCTCATATCGTCTAAACGGGTTGTCTGTTAAGTTGAAATATTACTTCTAGACCTAAAACTATCTTTTGAGACTAAAATTTTTGAAATATCTCTAATAACAAACATTCCCATTTTCAACCTAGGTACGAAATTAATACAAAAATTCTAACAATATTCAAAATTCTCTTTATACTTTAGTCAGTCTAATTAGATTAGAATAGAAAATCCAATAACAAAATTTGTTAGTTAGTTAAAGTCTAATTAAAGTAAAATTAACTTAATAAGGTGAGATGTCAGATGTTATACATCATATTATGGGCTCGCAATTTTTTTTTATTTGTCATTAATTGTATGTATGTACTCAGCGATTTTTAACGTCTCACTGCTGGGCACGGGCCTCCCTTCAATACGAGGGGGATCAGGCCATAGTCCACCACACTCGCCAAGTGCGGATTGGCGAACTACACATGTTTTTAGGAAACTTGCTAAGTTCTCTTAGACATGCAGGTTTCCTCAAGATATTTTCCTTCACCGTAAGAATGTAATTTATAATACACGAAATATGTAGGCGAGTTTTACTGTTTGAATATATATTATTTCTCCGTGTAATGTGTATATAGAAACGTTAATCAATAAATCTATACCACAGAAATCTTATTATTATTAAGATTTCTGTGATCTATACTAATATTATAAAGAGGTAAAGTTTGTGAGTTTGTGAGATTGTGACGTTTTTGGAGGGTAATCCCTGAATCTACGGAACCGTTTAAGATGAAATTTGGTAAAAAGATAGTTAGACACCCTGGGAAGGACATAGGATACTTTTTATCCCGGAAATCATCCTTTAAGGGGGTGAAAATAGGGATGAAAGTTTGTATGGAGAATGAATATGTATTTAAACACGTTGTTACTCTAACGCAAGGAACAGGTACAGGACATAGACTATATTTATCTCATACCTCAATTTGTTCCCGTACAGTAATTGAATAATATTGCGTCCATTACTAAAATACATTCAAATCTTATTTAACCGTTCATGCCTCAGTGAAATGTGCCGGATGACAAATGCTATAAATAGAAAAATCTAACCAGTCGTGAATAGTAATAAAATCATTTCTTAGTAGCTTTTTTAAAATAATTCCACTTTCTTACTTCTGGCATTTATTCGGGTTCAAGTAATAAAGACTCTTTCATTTACCTACCGACGTTTACAGTTCATTAAACAGATGTAATTAAACGCGATAACTTATTCGATTAATTCAACATAAAAATAAAATGTGAGTTTAATTAAGGTTAAGATAGTTAAATAGGTCGAGCATGGGTAGGCCCTTTAATAATTCACCTTAGTATTTTATATTTAACTAGCATTGCCCGCGGCTCTGCCCGCGTTCAGATGACCAAAAACCAAATTCTTAGGTTTTACATATTAGTATACTCTTACATAGCAGTTTTTGCATTTTTTCTCAGAAATTAGATATTTTCCTATATAATATCCTATACGTTGACCCGGATAGCCAGCTATCTTCTTTCCAAATTTCATTAAAATCTGTCCAGTGGTTTTCTCGTGATGCGGTAAGAGACAGATAGACAGACAGACAGACAGACAAAAATTCTAAAAACTATAGATTCGGACTCTGCATCGATAATAATGTCTATTTCAATTAGATTTTCCAAAAAATATTTAATGTACAGATTCGACTTAGTTACAATTTTGTTACATGTATATACTACGTTCTCCATATCAATCCAACAATGTAAAAATATTTATAATCTAAGAAATCGTCCTCGATTCTCGTACTAAAAAATAACTTAGTAATATATTATTATCCTGTCCTTTTCTTTCCAATTTTTATTTAAATTTCCTCCATCATACAGATTGTACTATTAAACGAAGAAAATATTAAATACATTTGTCTTTTCCAGAATTCGACCCGTGATTTTTTACGTGGTAGGGAGCGCCAGTCAGACGTGCCTTATTGCACCACAACGGCATCATTTTCTCTCAAAATTATTAAGTATTCTCTACATTGGTAATATCTTGAATGAATTAATAACAATCTATTATCATAATCTTTTATATTTAATATAATTAAAGTTCAGGCTATGAGACTAAGATAGACAGTACAATTAATGAAGCTTAGAAAATGTCAATGTCAGAAAGAAAATATGTCAATTTAATATTATTTCTAACCTATAGAAATAAAAATGAAGTCCTGTTTGTTGGGAAGCTTATCAATCACTTGAGATCTGAAATCATCACGTCGGGGTCACCAGTTTGGTGGTTGTTGCGTGACGATGAAACACAAATAAAAGAATATGTTACGTCACTGACGAAATTGTAATAATAAAGTCAACTCACACGTAAAAACAGTACAGAAGGAACGTTTAGGGAAATACACTATGACACAAAGAGTTACAGTACAAACATCTAGTTCTTTGCTTTAATGGCTTTAATGCAGTACAAACATATAAAGTCCACATACAATATCTCACGAAAACGATTAAATTATATAAAACAAGTAAGTCGCATCAAAGGCAAAGCATCGACTGCTTGTTAGGAAAAATGTTATTAGTGGTCGGTAGAAGAAAAACTAATTCCGATCCACTATATACTACCGGTTTCGCGCGGCTATGCTTGTCGATTTAATATCATATGAATAATTGATAATAAATAAATGTAAATAATTATGTATACGTGTTGTATGTGTGTATGTAGGTGAGTAGGTAATATAAATACGTAAATTAAATATTTAATAAAATATAAATATTATAGAATGAACAGTTTAATATATAAATATGATAAATTAAATATATTATGTTATAAGTCACCTACACTGATACTGGTTATTTCCTTAGGATTTTTGTATAAACCAAATATCAATCAAATTTTTTGATGTTTGGACATGCCAACTTGTATTGGATCAGATGGTATTTGATAATTATACGTGCTCTAGTGCCTAGCATATACGGATAGATCTGGCCCTGAGTTCGAGTCCCAGGTCGTTTAGTTAATAAGTTTTTCTGCTATGAAATACTCAGGTTAAGCTCGGAGGTGGGAAGTTGGGAAACCGTCGGTACCACGCCTCCACCCGTGGAGTCCAATTGTCATACCACCGGAGTAAGAGGATAACAGGATTAGACAGTTTCTATGTTTACGCCTCAGACCAATAAAAGAGTATAGACGGAGCCGTTTTAAACAAACGCGATGAAATAAGTGAGGCTAATCACTTATTTTATAAATACTTACGTTTAATAATATACCTAGTATACTCGAAAACTAAAATAAAATAATAAGATTTAAAAAAAACAAGTTGTAACGTGTACAAAAATCACAACTTCCCTTACTTTTAGGAAAACATAATGTTCTTAACTTGCTACATTGACACAATGGCGTCTAGAATTCGTGTTCGGAGAATTACGTTAAATATTTTTGCGATTTTGTTTAAATTATACAGAAAATCAGTTACCTACTTGTCAAAAGTTATCCTAGAAGATTTTTTCTGAAAACATGAATTTTTGCAGCAATTTATGACACAGGACGACTTAATTTCGCAATTATTATTTTACCAAAAGCACGTCACGCACTCTCCCTCACGCGCGACCGACTACCGAGCGACCGTCTTCATATGGCTGAGTCGTCTTCATATTACTTGCCTCAATTTTTGTGCACAATGCTCTGTCTATACTTTTTTATTGGTCTGAGGTTTACGCGCGTACTTATACACTCTAATATCTCCTATGCAGATGGCTAGTCTTAGTGAGATTGGCAGCAGGAAATCGGTCTGGAGGTCATTAATAAAGTAACTGACCGTTGGGACTTGCCGATACTTGGACGCTGTATGCGACTGCACAAAGTGAAGTAACCTCAAGTATCAGTGAGAAACTATATTAGTTAGATTTTATTATTATTATTATTTACACCTCCGGGTAAATTTCTAAGAAATTAATTAAAATTCTAAGAAATTCTAAGAAACGTGTCCGCGGTCGTGTAGAGATTAAATTTATTTAAACAACTTATTACCATGGATTATATATTTTTATTATCATTATTAATATTTGTTTAATACGATGAAGTATTTTCCGTGAGTATTGTTTTTTCATTAAAACTAAACTATGTTTTTTAATTATTTATATTTATACTTATAATATGTTATTTAATTAATGATATTGGAAGTCAAATGGAAAGTAATTAATTAACTGAAACCGTATAATATTAAAATTAATATGGAAAATGAATTTTACAAAATGAGAACAAAAGTAGTACTTTACGTGCGCGTTAATCATTAATTATTCAATATCGTTGTAAGCACACCTTCGTTACTTAAATGTATGGGTATAAAAGGAAACAAATTTCAATTTTCTTTACGTATAATTATATTTAAGTTGACCGCAAATATGTAGTATGAACATAGTTCAACGAACGCCAGTGTCGTTAAATAAATCTTAACTGTGCTTTAATAAAGCTGGAAAATTTTGTACAGATGCAAATTATCAACGTAAATTATTATCAAATGTCTAAAAGAACGATTTATATACACGATACCACAGTGGAGTTATTGAAATATATGTCCCCAAAGACAACAGCTACGTTGCCTGTTCAACGACAATGGAGATTAAACTTTGCTGTACCGGTAAAAAGCACAAAATTGTAAATATTTTAACAAACGAAAAAACTAAATAGATATTACGGTAAAATTCAAAGGGAAGACAAAACGAAACAGCATAAATCCGCTCCATAGAATTTACATACACAGAAAGAAAGTAATTCATTTCCATATACATACGTTATAGTTACGGGAAACACATTATCGTATT
Source organism: Brenthis ino (assembly GCA_921882275.1). Lineage (NCBI taxonomy): Eukaryota > Metazoa > Arthropoda > Insecta > Lepidoptera > Nymphalidae > Brenthis > Brenthis ino. Next base: position 2,457,383 of record OV170227.1, read on the forward strand.
CTAAACGAAAACTTAAAAGATTCTTTGATGACAATTTATACAGTGTTAGATCTTTTTTTTCCATTTGAAATGCTATCACAATAGCACATAAGACAACTAAAACGTGTTTTTGTATTTTTAGTGTTTCCAATTGATTTCCTATCTTTCCTGTTTGTCCCGACATATTCCGTAAATAGGTGAATTAATTTTAAGGTATTTTATAGGCAACGATCATAAACATTTATTTGTATCACGATATGTATACTACGTTAATGCTACGGCGAAAACCCCTATTTTCTTGGGAGCTGCTGTAAAATTATAATGCGAAATTATAATTATAATGCGAATTCAATACATAGTATATTTTAAAGTTAGTAGACTTTAATGATATTTTACTTGTCGTTTTTAAAACGTATCTCTTCATACATAGACAATGAAAAAATAAATAAAAAAAAGAATTATCTCAAAAATGTTCCACAATGTCTCAATATTTTTATGATTCTTTACGACCTTTTTATCGTTAGTTAAGTTTCATTTTTTATCGTTAAATTCATAATACTTCTGGGAATTATCTTTGCAAAGAAGAAAGGCTACTAGCAATTTACTCTAAACAAAACTTAAAAATAAAGAGATCATAGGACTCTAACTACAGGAACAGCACATTCAATTATTTCGTAGATGATGGAGAGGGTCGTCGACGAGTTAGTTACTCAAAAGGTATATTTATCATGTCTTGACATCACAAAGGCTTTGTACATATATGGAAGATGAAAGTAGCAAACGTATTCCGACCAACAAAACATTGAATGCTATAAAAAAATCAGTTTTATTAATCAAAAGTTTTAAGTGCAATACCATCGCATTATAGTCGTAAGACTAGCACGAAGCTATTCTTCCTACTGAATTTAAAAAATATTAAAAAAAATAACGGCTTACCATCGCTTCGCTCGGGTTCGTCGCCAGCTACGTTTTAAATAGATATAAATAGTTATTAGCCAGCGTTAGCCATATAAATTAAATTTTTTTCGTTAATTTTTCGGATGTTTTAATACTTATTATCCTATTCTGGACTAAGAGAAATCCAAAAATTCAAATATCATAAAAACTGGTCCCGCTCTTCTTGAGTTATAAATGGTGTAACTAACACGACTTTGTCATATATATGTATTTACCTTATTTTACATTTTTTTCTCTTTATTAAAACTTTCCGTGAGCCTTAAGAAACATACGAAAAAAATTTTTTGCTGAATTGGTCGAGCCGTTCTAGAGTTTTGCTTTTAGCATCATTCATTTTTATTTATGTAGATAGATATATTGCATTCATAAAAAAGACCGGACTAGCAAAGGAGTAAATGTATAAGTTAAAAATTCTTTGAAATATTCAATGCCAATTTTAATATTAGGTTTCGTGGTGCTAAAAAGGATAAATGCATGAAATGCTTTCATTTTGAATGTCAGAAACCAGAGTTCAGAAGGTCCAGAAAGTCCTCAATAGCCCTCATGGTAATAGTATTGTCACATTCTATGAGTTTTAGGATCGAAAAATCAAAGTACGCTTTTGCATTATAGATTTACTGGTTTTGGTTCACGAGAGTCACTATTGGTGGTTCACGAACACACGAAGTACCTGCACAGTTTTGGCTTAACTCACTCTAATTTTTTCCACCACTAGATACTTTTATACTATGACTTAATCCACTTTTCCTCACTTATTTACTATTTCGTATTTCTTCTTAATCTTCTCTAAACTCCGAAATTTCCGTTATCACAGATCACATAATACTAGCGATTATTGTGTTTCACAATATAATTAAATAAGATGCCGCAATGAAAAATTACAAATTTAAAAATCCCCCTACGCAAATTAATTGTCATTTAACGATTACACTGGCACGCGTGAAGCACTTAATCGAGTAATCATACGCCAAAATACCTTACATCATTTTGGAAAAGAGCTGATACTTTTACACTGCTGGTTTGATATTAACCAAACATAGCTAAGAACCACCGCAAGGAAACTGGCTTTCAAATGAAAGAAAAAACGCATCGAAATCGGTCCATCCGTTTGAGAGCTACGATGCCACAGACAGACACACACACACACAGGCAGACATCGACGTCAAACTTATAGCACGCCTCTTTTTGCGTCGGGAGTTAATAAAAACATATGTACGAATGAGTAAAGTTATTTATTAAAAATATAACAAATTGTAAGAATTCAAAACGTGTACGAGTAATATGTATAGGTAGGTATATATCATAATTTGTACATACAATCGTAAACAATACACATTTCCATAGTATTATATTTCCCATAAATCACGAAAAACGCTACCCTTTGTGACAGGTTTATCGCATTGAAATCATGATCAAAAGCTTTGGATGCATGATGTATTTCGTATAGAATATTTTATACGTGATGTCTCATCGTTCATACATGCAATAACAGTTCTTCTACCAATAGGAAGGGAAAGCGCGAAATAAATCCAATTTGCCCAAGCATACATCATGGTCAGTACGCATCGCACGATTTATTCACAATTTCATCCTTTGTGTATTTGCACGAGTGTGGCACGTGGCCCTCTCGAATCCAATCTCGTTGCAACGCTATGAACTATACACTGTACAGGTGCTTTAACTGTGACATTCTAATTTGTATCTATCCTTTTCACTTATTTGTTTATTTAACTTCCTCAATAAAAATCCTTAACGAAGTAATATTGAACGTAATTAATGAGAGAAGTAGCCCATTTATACTAGATATGTCCAGGTAGTTCACTAAAGACTAAATCATAAAAAAAAATTTTTAGGTGTCCTTATTTCGAAATTAGTTGCGACCAAAATTGTCTTTATGATTAAAACTACATTTTCTTATTTTAATCTTATACAAATTATCGTAATTTTAATATTTAAATTTTTAATTTCGTTATAAAGTATTGTAACTTGACTACTGTATGGAACCGAAAACGAGAGAACATAAAACATTTTTAGCGTTCCGTACCTCAAAGGTAAAAAAGGAACCCTTATCCGTGTGTCACCACCGATTTTCTCAGGAACGTGTATACCTAGCAAGTTGAAATTTATACCAGATATTGAGGTCTATAGTCCCTACTAGCTATATAAAAATAAAGGTCCTGAGTCAACACGATAAAAAGATATGGGCAAATTTAGATTTTCGCGAAAACTTGTGAGTACCAAAATTTACCTTAATTTTCAATTCTAGGTCAACCGAAAGTACCCTATAGGTTTTGGGTCGAAAACCTATGTGGTAGTTTCCGTTGACCTAGAATCACGAAATTTGGCAAAAAGTAAGGCCCTACAGCACAAATAAAGAAAAAAATCCAAAAAATATTGAAAATTAAAGTTAAACAGATTTCCTACTGGCACCCTCGGTGGGAAAGTCCGACTCGAACTTGTCCGTAATTTTTATGTTATCAAGTTAACTAAGATAACCTTACAAAATCTAAGAGTCAACCGGGGAGCACAGCGCGGTAACATACGAGTATAATACATGTATGACTGACATAACGTTTAGTCGGCTATCCAATATCGGTGATAGATAGCGATTCAGTTTTGTAAAGTAAAATATTCTATTACTAGCATTGCCCGCGGCTCCGCCCGCGTTCAGATGACCAAAAACTAAATTCTTAGGTGTTACATATTAGTATACTCTTACATTGCAGTTTTTGTATTTTTCCTCAGAAATAAGATATTTTCCCGCGGTAAAAAGTATCCTAGGATCGCGCGCTACATCGCCCGGTTTATATAGCTTGAGCAGGCGGTCGAGCGATGCGGGGCAGAGGGGATGGACTCGCCGTAGGCATCTCAATGCTCGCCAAGCATTAAAAATGTTTCGCTACTAATTACTTCTAACAACGATATCTCAAAAACTATTCATCTGATTGATTTAGTGTAAAGAGCAATTTTAATCTGCATTAAATGACTAAGCTAACTAAAATATTCATTTGGATAAGGATTAATACCGAACTAAAGAAAATAACTTTGAAAATAACGTAATGTTTTTAATTAAAAATGTTAATATAAAAGTGGTTATTGTAAGTCAACCGTAAGAGATAGAGATATGCTATCGCGGACTTTTTTGTAGCATTTTTATAGATTTTGAATTCTCTAGTACATTACTTAACTGTATCTTTGCTAGTTTACGCGGCGTTCGCGTGGAAAGTTCCCATTTGGCGAGATTTTTTGCGACCTCTTCAACATTTGTCGCCGTATTTCAGCTAATTTACATAAAAGCATAATAAATTATATACCTAAACCTTCCTCAAGAATTACTCTTTCTATTGTTGAAAACCGTATAAAAATCCGTTCAGTAGTTTTCGAGTTTATCGCGTACAGACAGACAGGAGGACAGAAAGACGCGGCCGGGGGACTTATTTTTATAATAAGTACTAGCATTGCCCGCGGCTCCGCCCGCGTTCAGATGACCAAAAACTAAATTCTTAGGTGTTACATATTAGTATACTCTTACATTGCAGTTTTTGTATTTTTCCTCAGAAATAAGATATTTTCCCGCGGTAAAAAGTATCCTAGGATCGCGCGCTACATCGCCCGGTTTATATAGCTTGAGCAGGCGGTCGAGCGATGCGGGGCAGAGGGGATGGACTCGCCGTAAGCATCTCAATGCTCGCCAAGCATTAAAAATGTTTCGCTACTAATTACTTCTAACAACGATATCTCAAAAACTATTCATCTGATTGATTTAGTGTAAAGAGCAATTTTAATCTGCATTAAATGACTAAGCTAACTAAAATATTCATTTGGATAAGGATTAATACCGAACTAAAGAAAATAACTTTGAAAATAACGTAATGTTTTTAATTAAAAATGTTAACATAAAAGTGGTTATTGTAAGTCAACCGTAAGAGATAGAGATATGCTATCGCGGACTTTTTTGTAGCATTTTTATAGATTTTGAATTCTCTAGTACATTACTTAACTGTATCTTTGCTAGTTTACGCGGCGTTCGCGTGGAAAGTTCCCATTTGGCGAGATTTTTTGCGACCTCTTCAACATTTGTCGCCGTATTTCAGCTAATTTACATAAAAGCATAATAAATTATATACCTAAACCTTCCTCAAGAATTACTCTTTCTATTGTTGAAAACCGTATAAAAATCCGTTCAGTAGTTTTCGAGTTTATCGCGTACAGACAGACAGGAGGACAGACAGGAGGACAGAAAGACGCGGCCGGGGGACTTATTTTTATAATAAGTATAGATAGATAAAATATTCTATTATAATTCGTTAACTCGATTTCAAATGATGGGCATTCAAACAAACTGGTAGACAAGTATTAATTTCAAATATGTGTACTTACTCGTTATTAGGAATTTTACTTCGTAATTTTTGCCTTAAATTTTTTTAATGATAATAATGACACTCATATTATAGTTAGTTACAAGAATACCACCTTCATTTTAAAATATAATCACCGAATTCCATGTACCTATGGCAATGAACTTTGTTTGTTTGTTTGTTACGATATTATTTTTATTACTTAAATATAATTATTTGTATTAAATTATAGTTTAATTTTAGAAAGTTTGTAACTAGAGCTAAAATAAAAATATTTTTTTACTGTAGGTATACTATATAGATATGTATCTATAAACGTATGTACTTATGATGTTCAATAGATGGAACATCCTTGTTACATGTAAGTTTAATTTAGATATACGAGTTATTAGGTCAATTTTTATAAATAAAATATAATATATATAACAAAATATATAATTATAATTTTATCGTAATCATTTCTTAAATTAATAATGTGATATGATAAAAATTAAATATCTAATTTGTCTTTAAGGAGATTAGCAAGTCCTATTGCTCCTGGCGCTCCATACTTCTGATAGAATGGCTGCTGCGTCATGTTTGTGTACCAGGCTGTGAGTTTTGTGTACCTGAAACAAATTAGAAGAAATAAGAGAGGGAATTCGTTCAAACTTAAAATCCGTTATCAATTCAATTAAGATATATATATATACATATATATATATATATATATATATATATATATATATATATATATATATATATATATATATATATATATATATATATATATATATTGTCCGGTTACTTTTAAGTCGATATCAGTTGAGAATTTCGAAGAGGCAGATATCTATCTAGACACCCACATTTGTATCATCTATGCTCAGGTTTGGGGTATAACTACTTTATACCAGTCATCTAAGTTATAACCAAGTTCTCGCAGATGTAAGTTCAATCGTTTGGTAAACTTCTATATTCTACATATATAATAATCGTGCAGATATTTCTTCATGTATTTCTTTTTGCATTCCGATACGCAAAATAAGGGCTGTTCAGTGCTCTTATTATGTTATTTATGTTATATAATATTTATTATTCATGTACGTACTTTTTGTTGGCGACAGGAACCATAAAACGAGTTGCCCCGAGGGTTGAAAGGATAGCGATATCAGCAATAGTCATTTTGTCACCGGCAATAAACTTCGTTTTGGAAAGGAAAGCTTCTAAAAAGTCATATGATTCAATAACTGCATTGATAACTTTTTCTGATGGTTTCCTTACACCCTCGAAAATTGCTGGGTACTGAAATCATATACATATAAAGTGTGTTAGTAGGTAGCGTCTATTTCAATAATTTACATATAAAATAATATTTTTTTACTAAGCTATAGTTTTAAACTATTCTTTATAGGTTTGCAAAGTTCTATTAAGACAAAATTCCAACAGCGCAGGCCGAGTGCATATTTCCAGTACAAATATCTTTTTTTCGCATGAATATGTAACAACTGTGTTTATTTAATGCGATGAATCTTTCAGCGGCTCAGAAAGAGACTACCTCAATCTTTCATAGACACAGTACATTTACGCAATTGAACAACACGATTGAACCAGCGTCCGACGGTGGTAAAGACTGTGCTAGACCTACCCCACTTAACCATGAAGGTGGTCTTAGTCGTATATTGATTTTTATTGACAATAAAATTACAATACTTACGCTAATATTTCTGGCACGGATGAAGAATTGACCATCAAAGTATAATTTTTGATCTACCAGAGCTCTTTGTTTTGGATCTTTCGGGTACAGAGAGTCATCTTTACCGTATACGTCACAGAGGTAAGCCATAATAGTGTGGCTGGAAAATATAAGTTTAGTTAAAATATCCTAGAAAAGGTAAAAATATAAAAAAAAAATAAAAAAAAAATTATTAACACCTACAGGTAAATTTCTAAGAAATTATTTAAAATTCTAAGAATCCTATTGTTAACTGACACGCCGGCGTGTCCGCGGTCGTGGAGGGTTTAAATATTAAAAGTATCTATAGTTATACCTTTCATGTATGTACAGATCACCATCTTCCAACAAAGGTACTGTATGCATTGGATTTTTCTGAAATTAAAAAAGAAATACATTAATCTAGCTAATATTTATAAGTTTTAAACATCTTCAGTCCCATTAAAATTAATTATTTTTCTTATATTTTAAATAAAAATATTTTTGCTGGTTTATTTTGATTTTTGGTTCCCGACGCGACGTTTCGAATGTTTTACAGCAATCATGGTCACGGATGAGACTAAGGTGTTAGATCTCTCAAAGGTATTATAATAGTTGTTACAGACAACCTTTGTGGGTACAAATAACAAAATAAATTCAAAAAATTGAAAAATTGCACCAAAGTACTTTACAATATTTTTTAAATTTAAACATTTTTATAATTATAATTAGTATTATAACTGAATATGGAATATTATTTATTTACAGCTAAAATTAAAATTAAATATAACCCATTAGAAATACGACAGTGTACTACAAAAATAACTAAATTATATAATATACAAAATTATTATTTAATAAAAATAGTTATATTATGTTGTTACTATATATGCAGCGTACTGAAAAATTGTATAGAGCGAGAGTGAAACAAAGTAGTGTTAAATGACTGACCTCTAAATATTCTGGTGCCAAGTGTTCTTTATTTAACAGATCAACATCCACAAATTCAACGGGCACTTTAAGAAGGTCAATAACCATCAGAGTACCACACACTGGGGGACTGATGTCCATCTTATACAGTTTCAAAGGCATCTAGAATTTAAAACGAATTATTGTTTATTTACCATACATTGCTTAACACACTTATTTTGAACTTATGATCTATATTGTATAAGCGTATAATAAATAAGATACAGTAGTTGATTACAAAAATAGACGTATTATAAATTAATTGTAGGTATTATAATTATTTTGTGCGGTTTCTAAATATTTTACTTAATTTTTTATTACTAATAATATTTATAATAAAAAAAAAAACTAAAAAACTTACTGTGAATTGCAATAAAACTATTCTTAAAATATATCAATCACTCCTCACACTTCGACTTCCGGCTTATATTTAAGCCGCTATCGCAACTGTTGCTCTACGAGCGTACGAGATAACTGTCGTCGGGCCATATGTATTTAAACTCGTTCTGTCATGCCAATGGAAGTAAAAGATAAATATGTATGTATTTATTTAGTACTAGCAGAACCCGCGGCTTCACTCGCGCTAAAACTACAAAAAATCGCTATAAAGGTAGTTTTATACAAACTTTCATTCCCAATTTTACCCTCTTATATGATGAATTTCGAAAAATGCTAAAACAAGTATTTATTTAATTTTATTGAAGAGCATTAATACCAAGTTTCAAGTAATTCTGATTATTAAATATTTTTTTGCATTGTATTACAACTTGTTTTCACGTGCGACTTAGATAATGTCCCGCAATAAAAAGTAGCCAATGTCACTCTCCAGCCCTCCAATTATCTCCACACAAAAAAACACGCTAATCGGTCACTCCGTTTCGACGTGAAAAAAGGACAAACAAACAAACACTTCCACGCGTATAATATTAGTATGGACTAGCGTAGTAGCGTCTTACTTTCGCTTCGTTCGGGTGCATTCTTAGATACATTTTAATTTTTTGAGCAGAACCTTAATTCTTTTTCTACAATAAAAGTAACCAAGTTACACCTTAAACATCAGCTATCTGCTGTAAAAGTCCCGAAAAATTCCCTTCAATTTATTACATTACAGACAATTGATTGCTTGTCGCGAGATTTAAATGTGCAGATAAACAAGAATCAGAATGTTAAAAATTATGTTTTTTTTTATAAAATAGAAAGTTTATTTAGTTAATTTTAGGAGCATTTAAATAAAAAGGTTCTTTTTAAAACGGTTTTTGAAGTGAAACTTCTTTAGAATCGTTGTGATTTGAAACTCGATGCAACGGAAATGCGACAGTAAAAAGAGACATACATATAAATATATAGGATTAAGCCGGCGATAGAATGAGATAGAATACATTGCGATGATGCCATGGTAACCGTTGTCATGGTAACCGTTGTTATTTGATAGAATACATTACAAAGGAAGTGAAAAATAATAAAATTCATTACTGATTATTATGTAATGTTTATATTTATGTCAAACAAAATGTAAAATAACTTTTAAACTTGGTAAAAATAATATAAAAAAATCCTTATGATTATCCTACTCCTGATACTCTATATTCATATCATTTTCTGAAGTTTCACTTCTACGATGTGTGAATTGCACATTTATTTTTTTATAATTATTTTATTTTGACATTACAAACAGACACTTCAATTTTATTTATCTGTATATGATGAAAAGTATATTTATCTATAGATACTAATACCACGGTAATGATAACATTACCGTGCTAATACCTATAATGAAGCTACAGAGACTGTTTGTTTGAACACGCTAATCTTTAGAACAACCAGTCCGGTTAGAATAATTCATAATCTTACGAACTGCTACATACTTAGCTATTATTATAGATCAAAGTTATTTTTTTTTATTATCTTTATTTGTCTATTGAATCACACATCATTCTCGATCGGAATCTCAAGATCTCAGATGGACTGGAATAGACTGCTACTTTTCATTTTGACACCCAATATTTAAAACCTTACTTCATTTATTTTACTAAAAAAAGTAAAAATTAAAAAAAAAACTTAAAAAAATTTGGTTTTCTACATTTTTTTATACCTACTGATAAGATATGGTTTTTTGATACCATTTTATAGACGTAGGATGACATCCGTAAAAAGTACTCGTAGTACTTTTATAATGTTATAGAATATAGATAATATGTCCGCGGTTTCTCTTGCATGGTTTTTTTATGTGTATACTCGTAAATGCGAAAGTAACTCTGTTTGTTTGTTTGTTTGTTTGTTTGTTTGTTTGTTTGTTATTTAGTTACCTTTCACGATGAAACGGCCGAACGGATCGTAATGAAATTTGGCAAGGAGATAGATTATATCCCGAGTAAGGACACAGGATAGTTTTTATCCCGGAAATCATCCCATTAAGGGAGTGAAAATGGAGGAAATTTATGTGGGGAATCAATCAGTTCAAGTTTTTTAAAATAAAACTCATCATACCTACATATGTATATTGTTATAGTGTATCTATTCCATACTAAGCGTTCAAATGTACCTAGCGACGAACCCGAGCGAAGCGAGAGTGAGCTGCCTGTGACCTTCAATAAATAGCACTATTATGCAAAAGTTTGTATGTGTTAGTGTATGACGTGTACGCTAGACAGACTACAGACTATTTTTTGTAAGATAACCTGCTATCGGGGAAATACCAGAAGCAGACCCCCGCATGATGTTTTCTTCAGCGAAAAAAAGATGTAATAGTAAGGAGTGTCATAATACTATGGAAGATTTTTTTTATAATATATAACTTTAACTTTTAACCTTGGTATGCCACATTAATATATGTACCTATATATTTTTTTTTGTATCATAACAAGTAATCTTAATACTATTATAAATGCGGAAGTTTGAATGGATGCATGGATGTTTGTTACTCAATTACGCCAGAATGGCTGAACTGATCTGGATGTTTGGAATAGAGTTAGTATATATACATAGTCTAGAATTATAGCATATAGGTTACTTTTTATCCCGGAAAATGTATGATTCCCGTGGGTTAAATATTTGATTTTATTATTCTAAAGGTCTATCGAATAGTCTACGATATACTCGTACATAGATAAGAGATTAAGTGGAATAATTATAAGCAGACTTGATAATTAATTACATCGTCATAATCGCAATTTATGAATATGGAATTAACTGTACGATATCTACAAGTCTAAACCTCGCTTCGCTCAAGTACATCATCTATCGTGAAAAGTTGTTGCACGGATTTACAAAGCGTACTTAGGGTATGAGCTAAGCGAAGCTTGATTACGTATTGAAGATTGAACAAATATATACAACAAATTCGTTAAATATACATAATTAAATGTTTGTTACTTTATAAAATAAAAATCTTGAGCATTTATTTCTCTTTCTATTCAACCATTTCCTTTACAAAGTTTCCAGAAACAACGAACGACATAAAAAGTGATGCTTTAAAAATCTTTAAATATACACATTGCTTTTGTTGTTCCATAAGATATCTACCTATCTAATCTTCCACTATAATACACTTCATTACAATATGTTCCTGTGAAGGGTTCTTGAACCCGTTTATTTAAACTTTAAATATTTGTCGCATAAACCCAGAATAGTATTGAAATTAAATAGAATATTATTCGTTAGTAGAAAAATAATAATAAGAACACGTACTAAATCACCTTGAATCAAATAGCTGTCGAGATTTTCTCAAGGATTATGGCATAGGTAAATGGCTATTCATTGATGTAAATAGGTAGGTACATATGTATTACCTAAGTTATATACAAATATTTAGATATTAATTAACGTTGGCACCCTACGGGTACCCTAAAAACAAGAAAAATCCAAAAAAAATCTGATCATATATAACATAAATATGGAGAATAATTATTTCAAATTATTGTAAGCTTTTGAATGCATAAATCGATAGCTAAAAAGCTAAGTTTAAAGTAGAAGACTTGAAACGAAATGATAAAAGTAACTGCAACAAGACTGATTCAAAATATCGATGAAAGATAATTTATAATATAAAAACTTACATATAAATAAATATAATTAGTAAATTTATATACTACATTTTCAAATATTTTATCTCTTGGTTCTGTCTTAAGATTCAAGTTTACAAAGGCATTGCGTCTACCAGTAATTCAATTCTCCATTCTATAACGAATTCCTCATATTTGAATGCATCATTTACGTTTTGTCTAAGAAGTTTATTCTCTTATTATATGAACTAAACATTGAATTATTTTAATATATCTATGAAAATAAAATCCGATAAATCTTTAATAAACAGTAAACAACAATTCTTGACCCATAAGCTATAGTTTTTATATTAAATTACATACGTATTTCAAAATAATTAAATTTGTCTTCGCGAAATTTTTTACTTAATACCATTAAAGAGCTTCTATCTACTTGACATGAGTAGAACGTAACTTTTACATTGCAATCATTCTTGGAAACCAGTATGGGTAGCGAAATTGATTAAGCGGGTCCTTTTGTAGCCACGTTCTTTGTATTATGTACATTTTAGTACATTTACCCTTTTTATTGATGTCTCAATTTAAGATACACCTATGTATGTAAATATAATAAAATTTTAACTAAACCGAATCTATATATTAAATATTTTGTGGAAAATCTTATTGAAATAGATATTATTATCGATACAGAGGCTGATCTATAGTTTTTAGAATTTTTGAGTCTGTCTGTTTGTCTGTCTGTTACCTCATCACGGAAAAACCACTTGAGGGATTTTGATGAAATTTGGTATGATGATAGCTGGTTATCCGGGTCAACATATAGGACACTTTTTACTGCGGGAAAATATCACATCTCTGAGAAATCTATACTAAACATTAAAACATAAATAGGGACGTACTCGAGCGGAGCGAGGGTGAGCCGCTAGTTATTTAAATAAGAATTGACTGAGTGATAGACACTTCATAGACCTGAACAAGAAGCCACACAATAATATGTTAAAATAATATCAAATGACAAATGTATTAATTGTACTAAGAGACGAGAAATAATGCTTGAAAACTACAAAAGAATATAGTAATATTTTTATTATTCATATTTTATCTAAAAAAAATGTATATTCATTTATATATATTTGACGACACGTTTGGCTCAGCTTGTAGTAACCCTACTTGCTGTGCCAGCGGTCGCGGGTTCGAGTCCCGCTGGGGGCATTCATTTGTGTGATGAGCACAAATGTTTGTACTCCAGTCATGGGTGTGTATATTTATAATATGTATGTATTTAAAATTATATATATGTAGTGTATCAACTATCTGGTATCCATAACACAGGCCTCTTAGCTTACCATGGAACTGATGGTGGTGTGTATTAATGTCCCAACATATTTCATAAATCTATACATATAATAAAATTCTAAGTCAAATCTGTACATTAACTATTTTTTGGGAAATCTAATTGAAATATACATTATTATCGATACAGAGTTCGAATCTATAGTTTTTAGAATTTTTGTCTGTCTGTCTGTCTTTTTATCTGTCTGTCTGTTACCGCATCACGAGAAAACCGCTGGACAGATTTTGATGAAATTTGGTATGGTGATAGCTGGTTATCCGGGTCAACATATAGGACTATACTTTTTACCGCGGGAAAACATCTCATTTCTGAGAAAAAATACAAAAACACACACACAAAACTGCATTGTAGGAGTATACTAATATGTAAAACCTAAGAATTAGGTTTTTGGTCATCTGAACGCGGGCGGGCGGAGCCGCGGGCAATGCTAGTACATATATATCATATAATTTCCCTTATTCTTTAAAGAAAGTATGACCTGTATGGCAAAATCGAGAATAAAACCATTATACAGCAAATCACGCTCTTTTTTTGACTTTGACATTTATTTTGGCAGACTCTGTCTATATAATCTTTAGTCTAAGTGTATACCTGCTATTGAAATAAAACATAAATATAAGATACTAAATAAAGTTTTAACCTAATAAATATATTGTTTAGTATAAAAAGAGATGATTTTTCAATCATAATATCAGACAATAGAACTATTTTATTTTAACAACTGTACTTTTTAATTTGTTTTAAAATATCTTATCATAACATTAATACATTTTTAGCTTATTATGAAAGCATTAGCCCCAATTAAGTGAACTCTATGAATTCAATATTCTTCACGAAACAGTATTAATAAATAAAATACTTCCTTTAAAGAAGATAATATGTTTTTGTCATAATCTATACATACATATAATAAAATTGTAACTAAGCCGAATCTGTACATTAAATATTTTTTTGAAAATCTTATTGAAATAAACATTATTATCGATACAGAGGCCGAATCTATAGTTTTTAGAGTTTTTGTGTCTGTCTGTTACCCCATCACAGAAAAACCACTAGAGGGATTTTGAATAAATTTAGTGTGATTATAGCTGGTTATCTGGGTCAACATATAGGATTCATTTTACCGCGGGAAAATATCTCATTTCTGAGAAAAACTACAAAAACTGCAATGTAAGAGTACCTATACTAATATATAAAACCTAAGACTGGGTTTTGGTCATCTGAACGCGGGCGGAGCCGCGGGTAATGGTAGTCTATAGGCACATATGTATAATTAAATTGTAACTAAGCCTTTAGAATAGCCAGCTAGAATTTTATTACATGTATAGGTAAAGATGATATCATTTCAAATTTTTGATATTTCATAATAATAGATTCGGTAGCAATTCTACAATCGTAAATGCAAGTACGTGATACAACTCGTTGCAAGTTATGCCGCGTTGCTCATGGCATTGTAGACTTTGTTATAAACTTTGATGGCTTTCTAGTTATATACGTACTACATAGTCATACACTGTTTAAAGTTAGATGAACCTAATCTCAAAATATGCATTTCGCAGTGCCACGGCGGTAATACGGGTTCACGGTAATCCAGAGAGAGAAGAAACCCTAAGCCAAATATTTTTGTTAAATAATAAATACATATATATATAAAAACAGCCCTGGATTTACACTAGGGGCACTCGGGGCTGGTGCCCAGGGCGGCAAATTTTTAGGGGCGGCAAAATAGGAGGGTGGGAAAAAATTTCACGCGAAGAAATTTTTTTTTATTTACCAAAAAAATGAAAGGTAAAAAAAAGATAGTTAACTTCTACATTCAACATTTTATTCAAAATTTCGATAATAGGGCGGCATTTTTTACTGTGCCCAGGTGCGGCGCTAAGGTTAAATCCGGCACTATATAAAAACTTAGGTTTCGTATAAAAAAGGAGCCTATTAATTAATTGAAGAGACTATAAGCTATTTTTTTTTCTAAATTTTACTTGAATTTGTTGAGACGTAAGCGTGAAAATTAACCGAAATACACTCAATCCCTCCTAAACTTTCGCATTTATAATACCTAATAGAATGGTAGCTAATGACATAATTTTAGCTACCTACAATATGATCATATCATCATAATCAGTCTACACTAATATTGCTTTTTGAATGAATTAATATCTAAAAGTAGCAGCTAAAAAAAGTTGTTTTTAGATTTTACAGCCTAAAAATATTCACCCACGACCCATTGTAGCTTATTTAGTTAAAACGTGAACAAGTAGCAACACATACACACACATGCACGCATTACGCACACACATATTATAATATTAGTGAAGTTAATTGAGGAAGTTGGAAGGTTATTAGGTTATCAAGCTACGTGACGATACGTGTGGCTCAGTTTGTAGTGACCATCTGTTTCAGCGGTCGCGAGTTCGAGTCTCGCTGGGGGCATTCATTTGTGTGATGAGCACGAATGTTTGTACTCCAGTCATGTGTGTTAATATTTATAATAATATGTATATATTTAAAGTTATATGTGTAGTGTATCAACTATCTGGTATCCATAACACAAGCCTCGTAGCTTACCATGGAATTAGATGGTGCTGTGTGTTAATGTCCCGACATATTATGTATTTATTTATTTATTATTTATTTACTTACTAACTTTGTGCAGAAGAATCATACATAAATAAATACGAGTAAAGCTACAAGGAAAACTAGTAGAAACATAAAGATCAAGGTTCTTTGATAGATTTAAAAAAAAAACTGCTCATGAGATATAAGTAATTTGTTCCATCAGAATAGACATTAAAAGTTTATAGAATCTGGTAAGTCATTGTTAACATAAAACTTGTGTATGTTTTTTTGGCACATCATTGAAGAATAGCTGACTTATTTTGAGTGCGTTGTATACAACTTATACTTTTAAACTAGCATTGCCTGCGGCTCCGCCCGCGTTCAGATGACCAAAAACCAAATTCTTTGGTTTTACATATTAGTATACGCGTACATTGCATTTTTTGTACTTTTTTCAGAATTGAGTCATTCTACCGCGGAAAAAACCTATATGTTGACCCGGATAATCAGCTATCACCATACCAAATTTCATCAAAATCCATCCAGTGGTTTTTCTGTAATGTGGTAACAAACAGATAGACAGACAGACAGACAAAAATTCTAAAAACTATAGATTCGGCCTCTGTATCAATAAAGTCTATTTCAATAAGATTTTCCAAAAAATATTTAATGTATAGATTCGGCTTAGTTACAACTTTATTATATTAACTTTCTTCTGCTTCCTCAAGTTAGTAAATAAAAAAAAACACCCTATATTATATTTTATCTTACATAGTTAAATAGCGCATGGAATCTAGAAAGAACTGCATAAAAAATGTTTTTAAAGTTACAGTTAACATAATATATGTATGTATATCAATATTATGTTAGGGCAGTGGTAGCCCAGTGGTGACTCGCTCGCTTGGGTAACCGAGTGAAGCGGGTTCAAATCCCGGGTCTCGCACCTCTGATATTTTCATGTGCGAATCATTTTTCAACATGATTACCACTTGCCTTACTTACGGTAAAGGAAAAACATCGTGAGGAAACCTGCATGTCTGAGAGAACCTAGCAAGTTTTCGAAAGACATGTGAAGTCTACCAACCCGCACTTGGCCAGCGTGGTGGACTATGGCCTGATCCCCCTTATATTGAAGGGAGGTCCGTGCTCAGCAGTGGGACGTTAAGAAGGGCTGAATACATATCAATATTACTCAATGTATTGTGTAATGATAAAATATAAATTTTAGTTACTTTGTGATACCAGTTTCACAAGATAACTCGTATTTAACAAAGTCGTTGTTTGTTAATCATCGTTAGTTAACAAATTAATTATTGTAGGAATGTATTACGCACATATAATTTTCCTTCGATTGCAACAGTATTATAAATGTATTTTTTCAAAACTAAATATTTTAATAAAATGTGTATTATAATAAAATTATATTGGACTTCCATACCACGAAATCCAGTTATCTGGTTTAGTCAACATGCAACGGTGAGATCATTTTAACTACATACAGCTGGTGTTGACTAAAAATTGGTATAATGTGTGTCGGAGTCCATTCAGAGTGCTTTGCACAATTTATTTGTATTACGAATTTATCTATAAAATATTATTTAATATTGAATAGTTCTTGAAAATGTTAGCGTTTGTCTCTTTTATCTTTTTTTATCATTTAACTTTAGGATTTGCTCTAATCATGCTAAGTTTGATTTCTGTATATGTACATTACCTTTTTTAGGATAATTATTAACATGTTTCTTATTTAGATTGTGATGTTTAAGTAGGTCCTTCCATCTATCCTATGGGAACTAAATCTCAAAAATAATGTCAGGACACCAAACCAAATAGTCAATGGGGAGTTGTCGTCCGTTTCTTATACGAGTATGTCAATAATTGAGCTTAAGTGGTAATAAAATTATTTGGCACTCAAGTAAAATTATCTTATTCTATCACTATTGTACACACCATGGGAAGGTTTTGTTGGGTTTTAGTGGGTAGTACTGGCTTCGCCGGTGAGTCCCACACTTCGTGCGTAAATACATTTCCCAACGTTAAAAAAAAATAAGGGTCTCAAACTATCTTCTTACAATATTTCATCTAAATCAATTCAGTACATCCAGAGACAACGTCACAAACTCACAATTTACAAACTTTACCTCTTTATAATATTAGTATAGATAATAAGTACGGCCCGATAATAGTTTCACGAATCATCTTACTTAGCATTTTCAGACGGGAAGCGGAAGGAGGAATAAGTATGGCAAGTTAGAAGTATTTTGCTAAGACAGTTAACGATACAATTTTAAAGCAGACGATATAGTAAGCGGTCATGAGTTCCACATAAATTTCGCTACGTTACTAAAACTCCAGTCAGTTATACAGTTGCGAAACTACTAAGATAAATAGAATGTTGAGAAGAAAAGTCGAGTGTGCGCTGCATATAAATTGTTATCGTTAGAGTTAGTTACGTTGGTATAAGATACATAGACCGATTAAAAATATATTTTCTCGTTAAGTCGGGAATATGTTTTCGTCTGTAAAATATGTTAGCAAAATATTATTCTAATGTCTTCGCTGAAATATAAGTCGTCCACGACAATTTAATTTTGCTTACACAGCTGTGGTATAAACGTTAATATTTAACGTTTAAACTATAAAAAAACGTGTCAGTACAAGTAATTTGGTAACTTTAATTAAGATTTAACGTTTTACAAATTTAAATATCTTAGAGCTTCAGTTGCACCAGAATATGTCTCTTGAATTATTCAAAGTGGTCCAAAAGTTATTACTCAAACAGAAATATCTCATTTAAAAAATCTTATCTATATATACTAAATATTTTTAAGATTGCATTATTATAATGCTGGATATATTATAGCACACCGAATTCATAGCAACTATTTGATTTTTTTTTTGTCTAATGAATTACGAAACCAGCAATAGGGAAAATGTTTGATAACACATCACTAACTAAACTACTCGAACCTTTGTAAAGCAGGGTCTTGATTGTCTAGGGGTTTGCAAACTAAATGTAAACAATGTGTGAGAAGCCACATTTAGAACTAACGAGATAAAAAGGCCGTGTATATGTACACTAGCGACTCTGACGCTCGCTCGGGTTTGTCTCTAGTTACGTTTTAACGTCTAGTATATATAGATTTCTCAGAGATGAGATATTTTTCTGCAGTAAAAACTATCCTTTATTATGACCCGGAAAACCAGCTGTCATTATACCCAATTTCATCAAAATCTGTCCAGTGGTTTTCTCATGATGTGTTTCCAGACAGACAGACAGACAGACAGACAGATTTTTTAATAACTATACATTCGGCCTCTGTATCGATAATAATTTCCGTAAGATTCTCCAAATAATATTTAATGTACAGATTGGACTCAGTTAGAACTTTATTATACTATGTATATATTTAAGTATTATTTTATTGTGATTTTGATTGATGCTTAATGTAAAAAAAAATTAGACCTTTAGCTTAAACTATTTATATTGTTACAAGTCTAGCGTTTGATATTAAGTTCAATTCAATTGTTCAATTCAATGTATTGTCATTACAAATAAAATCATTTGTATGGAACAGATTTGAAGTTTCCCGCAAAAATATACTATTTCACATTATTTATATAAAATTACACCACTCAGTTGGCTTTCCTGTGCCACTTATATACTAAAAGCAGAGTCAGCATCTAAACTTTCACTGCCTTATTTATTTTCTTAAAATCCTTTACGCTCTATTGGAAGAAATAAGTATGTGAGAAAATCACTTAGGTGTGCAATTTCAAGCCAATACTCAGGTAGTAAAGTGCGGTCGCTTAGTAAATGCTCTGTGTTGGACGACCATTACAGAAAGATTGATGATGCCATCTTGTACTAGCAGACAATCACTGTGAGCAATATCCGCAATAGCGACTAACCGCGAAGCAGATTTAACCTCAAATTATAATGTTATGTGTTAAATTGCTTGTTGCAAGCAAATGTGGTCTCACAGTTGTAGCACTGCTATTTAATTCGTATATTAATTTAATTATTAAAAACATACCATTTCTCACGGCTTTACGTAGGTATTATTTTTTAGAGTTCCGTATCCATTATAAGCATTCGTATTATAAGCTCTCTAAAGTATTGTAAAAATGTAAAATTTCAACAAATCACGTACAATCGGTACGTTACGTTGATGAGAATTTAGCATCGGGATAATTAGTTAAATTGCATGTTATTTTATTTAAATTGAAACGCCTATTGCTTGAAATAACATTTAGAATGTAAGATCATGTAACATGACTATCTATATTATATAGATAGGTTATGTTCATTTGCTGTTGTCTAATATGAAACATATTGAACTTTTAAATTCAGTAAAAATACAGTGAATGATATAATGATAACTATATAAATGCTACAATTATGTATATAAGTTCACGAATTGTCTCGTTGGTCTGGTAGCTAGAGAGTACGACTGCATATCCTGAGGTCCTGGATTCGAGTCCCGACCAAAATAATTATTAGATTTTTCCGTCACGAAAGGCTCAGCATCCGTAGCAGCCCAGAGACGAAAAGTTTGCGATTTGTATATCTATTGCGTCAGAAAGCACGCTGAGCTGTGTATCTAACGCCATAACTCTCACTGGTCGTATCGAGCTCTTATTTCACCGCATATGAGAGTAAAAGGAATAGATTTGAAAATATGTCGGCACACACACACACACACAAATTGTGAGAAAAAACCTATCACCGGTACTCATAAGTTTCCTAGCTATAGCACTGATGCTACTATTAATATTTATTTGACAATTCATTATTCACTTTGTTCGGGAATCGAACTCGCTACCAATCGAGACATTTAGACTGTTGCTTAGACATAAAGTATGTTACACTACGCCACGTTAGATGTTTATTACAATATTTAAAGCCATGAATTTTTATATTATATCCGGTACGAACATGCATGTAAAATTTATTTGCATAGCTTCTTCTATATGCAGCGAGTAGTCTGTACAATAACTTGAATAAATAATAAATAGTGTAAAAGCTTCTCAACCGCGATAATGTTACTTCGTAATACTCGTATATTAAGATCTTGCTCTGTCACTGCACTTTGTTTTTGAAAATATGAATGAAGTAAATGTAAATAAATATATGTGTATTTTAATATTATAAAGAGGAAAGATTTAGTTTTTTGTTTGTTTGTTCGTTTGTACTGAATAGGCTCCGAAACCACTGGACCAATTTTGATGAAATTCGGTAAGAAGATAGTTTGAGACCTTGGAAAGGACATAGGATAGTTTTTATCCCGAAAATCATCCCTTAAGGGGGTGAAAATAGGGATGAAATTTTGTATGTTGAATGAACTTAGTAACGAACTCGAGCGAAGCTAGGGTGAGTCGCTAGTATATAATGTACATAATGGGTGTTTTTTCGAAAATATATTCGGGAAGACTTGTATGTAACACGTTATTGGATTATATAAATCGGATAAATTTATTGAGAACTATCAAAAAATTTGACGACACGTTTGGCTCAGTTTGTAGTGGCCCTACTTTCTGTGCCGGCGATCGCGGGTTCGAGTCCCGCTGGGGGCATTAATTTGTGTGATGACGAAGGTTTGTACTCCAGTCATGGGTGTTTATATTTATAATATGTATGTATTTAATGTTATATATGTGTAGTGTATCAACTATCTGGTATCCTTAACACAAGCATTGTAGCTTACCATGGAACTAGATGGTGCTGTGTGTTAATGTCCCAACGTATTTATTTATTTATTTAAAAGTTCAATTAAATTTTATCTTATCCCTGTGGCTTTTCCGTATGCATTTCTATATAAATCACAAAAAATATAGCATATTTTGATCCCCGATTTAAACGAAAGCATGCTTAAGGACAGCTTGTTATAATACCTCAGAATTTATTTTATTGACTAAAATATTTGACATGTTTTAATGTATGTAATTTTGAAATCGTACTAAACTAATATTGAATCAACAAATAGCATAAAATGTCTCTATAATACGAATTTACAAAATTAGAAAGTAAAAATATTGTAATATTCATATGAATAAAATTATTGTAAAATTTATAATTTTTCACATTTAATGTAAAAGTTTGTGAAGATGGATGGATGCTTGTTACTTTTTCCCACCAGAACGGCTGAACGGATCTGGATGAAATTTGGCACAGAGATAGATTATAGTCTATTCTCGTCGGATAGATTTGTTTTTATCTAGATGCGAACCTGAAGCGCAACCAGGACGAGTCGCTAGTTTGTAAATAAATACTTAAAATAAACACGCAGAATAACTAATACAACTCCTTTTTATTCGTGGGTTAAAATATGGCTCTGGCCGATTTCGTTCACGGCGACCAATCTTACGAGATGAGACTAGTCATGTACGCAGGAGATATTAAAGTACACAAGCGCACGCGCAGACACAAGTGCACTCTCTCTTTCTTTACGGGACGACAATACGACTCAACCGGTCAGAGAAATCAGGTCAGGCGCAGGACGACGGCTTTACATGCTCTCTGAGATAGGGGTGTGAAATACCACCAACTTCCCAACTCCGTGCTGAGAATTTACTAACTGAAAATTTCTTGAAAGAAAACCCAATGATTAAAATTTGGCCCGACCTGCATTTCAGAGTATAGGCTCGATCGCCGAGGCAGTTAAGGTTAAACGAAGGTGTTATACTAAATGCACAATAAAATCATTATGTTTGGATATAAATATGTTATTAAGATCTAGATAATTTTATTTAAACTAATTTTACAAGCTCGATAGCAAATTTGATGGGATTAGCAAACTTACTAGCTGCTATATACATATTATTTTGTTAGTCATATAATTATAAATGCTTAATGATATTAATTAATATGATTGAAATAATATATTATGTCTCATTTATTTGACAAATGCGTTAGGTGTTGGGCATTTTATCATTTATTTTGTTAAAGAGTACTTTTGGCAAAGCATAGTGAGTGCTGCTTCCTGAAATAATTCATTGATTAACAGCAATTTTATTTACATAATTATAATTATTTTAAGCCACAAAATTACTTTTAAGCCATTAAAACATTGTTCATGTTTTATAATATATAGATACTTAATTCCTCTATTTAAATCGTACAGAATATGTTAATTGTATTATGTATCATTAAAATATTATTAATTTATTTATACAATATTTTTTTTATACAATTGCAATAAATTATTATAATTAAATACAAATATTACTATTAAATATAATTTAAACGATTATACTTTGTTTATTTTACTAAATAATTGAATTGTAAAGATGGCAAAACTTACAAAGGTTAAATATAACTAGGTTTATTTATTATAAGGGTTCGAGTGTTACAATTCCGATAATTATACACAACTTTTGACTTATTCTCGCTTCACTTAGGTGCGTCTCCACCGATGTGTGTTCTTCTTGTCAATCTTGCTGTGGTGGTGGGGCTTGCTGTTGTATTCGACCCGGATTCAAACCCGGACACCAGTGATAGTCAATCTTACTCCTTGGCCGCATGACCATGATATTTATTACCGAGCGTGCGAAATTAGCGACCATATTTTGCGTTGAATAATGCGAAAGAAAAACTCATGAAAACTCGAAAGCACGTGGTTTCCCAGACATAAGACTAATCTAGATCGATTTTTCGCCCCTGAAATCCCCCACAAACCAAATTTCAGCAAAATCGTTTGATCCGATAATCCGATAATAAATAAATAAATATACCACAATTACTCGTTTAAAGGTATTAAAATAGATGTAATTTTTATTTCCGTAAGTGAAGAGATCTTTTTTCTTTCTTAGTACTTATATTGGAAATGTTATGGTAATAATGATATCGTTGCATTAGTATTATTTTCGAGGTTTATCAATGGGCCTATGATACAAGTTTTTGATTATAACCGTTAAATAAATAATAATAATCATGAAAAAGAA